>QYTT01079779.1:0-23270 GCA_006980735.1 Dasypogon diadema | reverse complement strand
AGCGTGTTATATTTTATGGGGCAATTTCCCAACTGGTTCGTAACATATCCGGTGTGCCTCAGGGTAGCCTCTTTTGCACTTTGTAATTTATATCAATGATCTATCCTCGATTCCTTCCAACTTGAGAATCCTTTGTTATGCCGACGAGTCAACGATATTTTATAAGATCTCAACTGATATTGACTGCCACAGCTTTAATATGGGCCGTGACAATTCGTGTTCTTTAAATCTCACCTCCCTTTAAACATTGAAAATGCATATATGTTTCTTTTTCAAGTAAAACGAGTTGGCTGAATTTCAACTTCAGCAGTGACGGACATACTCTGGTTAGACTTGATAGTACAAAGGATCTGGGTGTCCTGTTGAATTCCTATTTTTTGTTTAAGGATCACATTGATGTTTCTATTAACAAAACTAACACTGTGCAGAGTTCTGTAATGCGCTAGTACAAGGAATGCATTCATACTTCGAGTTCCACAGTTCTCTACTGCACTTTTGTCAGGCTTATCCACGAATATACTTGTCCGGTCACTAATTGTCAAACTCAGGCGTGGATAGACTTACTTTATTTATATTTACATTAAAACAATCACTTATATATTTAGGTACCAGTGAGAGTGTGTTACAAAAAGTTAAAATCAAATTGTAAATTGTTAGCATTGTTTGAAAATGATTGGAGGATATGCGAAGCTCTGCAATTATGAAAGAGCAGTAAAAAAGACTTTCTGAAAGCGTAGTGCGGAAGTGATTATCAAATCTGATGGATATAACAGTATACCTTGAAGAATTGTGAACAACTGCACAATACAATTGCGGTCAATATATAACAGTTATTGTTGGTAAAAGTACATTAGTCGAGTACTGTGGATTTCTTAACGAAATGCTTAATTAAAAGCAAAAGTTGCCTGTGGTGCGCGATATTGGTACTGCATAGTGTAGTCGATTGTGGTGAAAGGATGTTGGTTCAAAATGGAAATCGAAGATATATTACGTCTTAAGGTTCTTATGTAAGATTTGCACGTATTAAGTTTGTTCATGGATGTTGCCCGAAAAGTACTCTTTCATTTTAAAGAACTTATTATAATATTATTTTGCAAAGAACCCATATTTTGTCGTTGTTTCTAAAATTATTTGCACGAATAGGTGCTCTAGCCAATAAATGTTGTTGTATTAACACGTTGAATGCCGTGGGTGTCACCGGTGACCCGCATTTCAAAGCTCTCTCCTGACAAATGCATTTTAACACGTAATTCCCTCACGAAAGCTTTTATTGGAATTTATTGTCGACTTGGATTTGGTTAGAAATGGCTATCTTTATGTATTCTGATTAGCTATTTGCATAATGTATGTAGCAGTCAAAATTACGCAAATGAAGAGCTGATAGACATGCTTTTAGCTCGGTGAAGGACGCTATTAGGTCTATATTTGTATGAGGAAAGATACTTAAGCAAGGTTACACTGAAAATATTCACAGAAGATTGGCGTGATTGAGACAATGATGGAGGTAGACAGCGAATCAGTGTCGCGAGAATCGTTTGGACAAATTTTAAATGGCAGAGGAATCATAGCTGGAAAAATTTAACGCACCAGTGCAATTCATTCCTGTAAGTTATATTACTTCATTCTTTCTTAACTATACATCTTTAAATAATTTTTTTTGTGATAGTATGTTTAATTTAATAGCTTTCTAATATTCAGTTACCTAAGTTGGATGAAAACATTACGGACAAGGGGTTCAATAGAATATGAAGCAGTAAGAGCATAAATTTTGTGGACGAGGCATATTCCAGCGATATGTTGCTGGCTTACTATAAAAAAGTATTATTCAAATTTCAAACAAAAAATTATTAATAAGATAAGACGGTGGCTCTAAAAAAAGGCAGTCATTAGTCCACAGTTGAGCATAATTCAAAGAAAGGAAAGCTAATAACAAAATTTTGAAATGAAAAATAAAAGAAAAACATTTAAGTCAATGTAATACCAGCTTGTGTTATTGTTCAATTGTAGAGAGGTCTGCAGAGAAAAAATTAGTAAATAATTTTAACGATTTTTACCAATAAGAACCATCCATAACAAAAAATTTAAAACGGAATAAAACCAGGTTAAAATGCCTTTTAAAGTGGCCAACAATACAGGATTTTGTAAAGCACAAGTGAGCTCCACGCAATAAGCAGGTACCTATGCAAATCAAATACAAATCTAATGCAGTCATTAAATGCTATTTCCATAGTTTGTGCTCGCAGTCAGAGCCAAGTTTGGAAAAAATTACAGCTCCGTGAATAAAATACGGAAGTAAAAGAGACTGCCAATTTTAAGCGCAGATCAATAGTCAGCATACACGAATATAACTACAACCGGCGAAGCCCTCCATAATTCTAGAGTTTAGAAAAATACGAAGTCCACTGAGTCCACTCAGTTTTGAGTTCGGTTCGATAGAAGTGGAGATCTCTCAATAGAACTCGCGCTCCATTCCCACTCCACTTACTTTGACCTGGAAGTATTATACTGTTATTGAATCTAGGGTGTATGTAAGTTTCAGGAAAATGGGCACCACAATGGAAGTGGGTTAAAAGTTGATTTTAATCATTGACCCAGACAAAGTTTCTAAGCTAAATAAAATTAGTGTGTAAACTAATTGAAGTTGCATTCGTAAGAATATATTCTCTTGTATATTTCTTTTTATTTAAATGTTATAAAAATATTATTTAACTGTTGTTTTCCAAAAAAATTATTACATCTTCAAACTGATTAATGTGTTAATAGAGATAATATTTCATTTATTCAACCTTTAAGCAGAAATACAATCATTTTGCGTAGACCATAGAAGGTATAAATCTAATAATACATCTACTTCCGAAGTTTTAATTGTCATGACGTTGAAACACCTGAAAAGGTCATTCACGCACTTGTCTTTAAGATAAATGCTTTTATATGTTAATAAGAAAAACTACACCGCTTCAATCTACTGTGGCTGTCATTCAAAATTGAGGTCCTAAATTGTTACAAGTGCATTGTTTTTTCTAAATCAAAAATATCAGCAGTGATCCGAAAAGAAAAAAAAATCTTATATCTCTAATCAACATATGATCGAAGTTGTGCAAAAACTAGAAACCAAGTTAAAATCTGAGATATTTCTCAAGACCACTCTGAAGTGTGCTACAACAACGATTTAATACTGAATACCTTCAAAGATGCGATTGACTTCAATTTCTATGGGTGAATGCAATTAAAAGTAAAACTTAACAGCACATAGCAAGGCAGGGTTACAGAAGAAAAGGTTTGACGCTCGGCAGACAACAGTTTTTTTTGAGCCGTATCTTATCACCCTTTTCGTTTTTCAGAGATGTTTTGTCTTCTTAAACAGACCAGAATTGTGGTCATCATCTTCTAATTATAGCCATACTCAAAATACTTTTACAGTGAGTATTCTGTTTTCGACAAAAACTCTCACTATTTGTAGACGTCCTTAATTTTGGTATCATAACCAATGAGGTAATACCAAGATGTGTTTGTCGCCACTTGAAATAAATTGGTAAATTGGTTATATGTCGGCAACAAGAGATAGATAGCCGTATCTTCTAAAATTTAAAACAAAGTATTTATGAACCAATTTTATAATAAAATATTGATTCAAATTTGTTCTGCTGCCACACAGAAATATTTCCATTTTTTAGTTTATTTATTTATTTTCCCGGTATTACTGATTGGATCACTTTTGTGTAAGATTTCGATTTCAATCACAGACGGGGTTTATATACCAAAATCCACAACACAAACACAAACACCATTCTACCAGCGAAGTATGTTGAAATAACATTAAAAAGACTTGCCGGGGGTTCCTATAAAGACTTAGATAAACACCCCAAGCAAATTTTAAAAGGCTGCCAATCAAAGCAAGGACACTTTATGAGTCTATAACTAGGACCCGCAATAATTCCCTGAATTCAAAATAATAATTTCATGTCAGCCTATATACGACGAATTTTTGTTCTGCTGCAGAAGATGCCAAATAGCATTCAGCCGGACTAACTAAAGTTGATGTTCAAGTATTCTGTGCTGCCCTATACACGTTGATACTTCTTGTGTGGATTGAGGATGTTATCCTGATGATTGAGAGGATCCTACAAATTATGTTCGTCGAATGAGGCACTAAGAAACTTTTTGGCAAACTTTTAACGAGAGATGAAACCTGGATCTATCAATACAATCCAGAGTCCAAGATTGAATCGAAGGTGTGACTACCAAGAGGATGTTCTGAGTTTAAAAAAATTCAAACAAGAAAAATCTGTCCGGACGATTACAGAAACTCTTCAAGTATGTGAAATTTTGTATAAGTCGATCAGCAAAGATCGACGTTAGTGTGACATAAAGTTCGTTTTCCAAATTATAGCGTTTAAACTTCAAAAGCAACTGTTTCAAAAACAGCTACAACCAGGTCAAAATTAAGGCCAACCAAATCAATTTCAATGCCAACCAAATCAAAATCAGCGTCAACTCTTTCAAATAAATGACAACTTTTTCAAGTTCAATTCAATATGCAAATCTGATTGGATTGAACCCTTCTGACTACATATTTTTATTAAGTCAGAATACCAAGTCATCTGGTTCAAATAAGAACCCTGTTTCCGATAGCCCTGACTAACTAGAAGGAATGGAACAATATTTCGAGCCTGACTCTGAAAGAAGTATGGGGTCGTGTATTATCATGATGGAGGATGATTAATACAAACTATTTTTCGGGAGCATCACATTCAGCATCAATGGTTTCTCCTGGCTGAAGAAAATAATAAAAAGGTAATGATTCTTTTCAAGAAAGGATGATATCTGCTTGGTAAAGCCAGTGAAAATAGCTTAACTCTTTGGTTTTGGTATTGTGAATTAATTTAAACTCTACAAGTTCTACAAGGGGATTCGTAATAAATCTGTTGTGTTTCATAAACAAAAAAAAGATCAGTAGGTTGAGCTACAGTCTTAAATTAAATATTCAGTTTAGATATATCTCTTCTTCTGGAAGCAGAAATACACCTCCACATGCAATACTCTTAAATCCTTTTAAATAATCTCTTAACCCTGAATATTTATAAAATATTTACGAAAATTCAGAAGTTCAATTTTGTTAAGGAAAGAAAGGCATTCTATAAAAATGAAGAGATTTAATGAGGTATATTAAAAGTAGTGGCTAAAAAGTTGTTAATCTCTGGGCGGCAAAATCCGATTAAGTATACCGGCGATAACAATCTGGTGGGTAAGAAAGCACTCACCTGAAAAACATAAAACAGTATTTTGTGTGCTTAACTTTTTTCTCAAGACCAGACTAAAAGGCCACCAAACTAAATTATCAATTCCTAACAATGAACATCTAACTATATCATCACATTATTTTCAACTATTATCATTACCAGTTAGGTATTGAAAGAGTTATGCAAGAATCTTTTTTAATCACGTAACTGCTCGCAAAATGCAACTGGAAATAACCAAATTAAGATTTAAATAGTGAAAACGAACATTCCAAGACTATCTGTGCATCATTGGGATTTTAAATGCCAATTGCGCATATGAAAACCGTGGATTAGTAGATGGATAGCGTGTTGATTATCGCAATTATTAATCAATTTGAAATTTATGAGATCAAGTGATCTCCAGCAAAAAGAGAAATGTTACCAAGCTGCAACTTCCTGCAAAGATGGCAATAAGACAAATTTTACCACTTTCTATCAGGCAGTCTTGCAAAAGACAACTATTGCAATATTTCTCCAAAGATATATTCGTAATTTCCTATTTTGATGGTGCACATGTATTAAAAGATATGAACACGTACCACTAAGATCCACAGTTTCATTTTGAAAACTCCGAAGAATTTCTTAACTGACAATCACAAGACACTGTACACTGGATTTGGCGAAGACAATCGTGGATTCACAGACACAAACCCCACAATATGCTTTTATATGAACGAGAAGATATTATCCCCATCTTCAGTGCAATTGCCACTTCTTCAGTTGTCGTCGAAGCACTTCTGGATGGGAATATGATCTCGTGCCGTATCGTTGATGATGCGAAGGTAACAATGAAAACTGAAGACGTCACTACTGCATTTAAAACCTGTCTATTGAAGATTCGTAAACCTGATTAATACTCTGGAAGGAGCATTAAGTGCACATCTTACCTGTCGGATTTCGATGTAGCCAGATATGCAGTGTGTTCGTTTGCATTTGGAAAAATGAAAAACAGTGGTTACCTTACACTACCTGAATTATTTGGGATTTGAGCGCCTGATTATATTTATGGTCCAGTTGTCTGGTATTAATGGCAGTGTTTTCGTACATTATTCCTTATCTCAATATATATCTAAAGGGATTGGCTAGCTATTTTAAATGAATTATTAAAGAAAATGTGCCCTTTGGTCAGAGGATAACCTGGCGGCTGATCCGACTCGGGAAACGCTTCTCTATTTCTGAGACTATCTCACGCAGAAAGATTGAATTGTTTCCAAAGTAGTTTAGTGTAGAAAATCCGGAAGTCCATGATCACGCGGGCATTATCTAAGAGGTTGCTTTCCGAAATGCCATAATATAGCAACAGAAGATATCGAAGACATTGCTGATGTGAGCTTTGAAGTATTGCAGGTTTTGTAGCTATTGCATGGTAAGCAGCCTTCAGAATCCAACTGACAAAATTTGGTAAATTTTGAATACTTTTGATTTATTTTTGGATAGATTTCTGATTTGCTGAGAAAGGAAGAGATCCGTGAAGATTCTTTTGGGATCCGCGAGGCGCCGACCGCCAGCCTCAGATTAGAGGTGAGCGTGGTGTTTGAAAGATACTCTGTGTCTTGTAGAATTGCCTCGGCTGCTAGTTTGGAAGAAATCGTTAGTCCTCCCGTTCTCTGTGAACTAGCTCAAGGGTCGTAAAACCTTGTCTATAAAATGTTTAGAAAAAATGTATCCATATTTCGAGGAAAACTCTAAACGACAAATTTAAAAATTTTATTTCTTATATTGTCCTTGTGGGTAAGATCGTAGATTAGGATCGAGGGTGGCTTAAACACGTACTAAGACTAGGTTTTCTCATGTGTTTTTTTCTCTAGGTAACTCAGGTTTTAATCTTTGAATAATTGTGGCCAACGATTTTAAATTATATTAATTAAATTCGCAAGGATTCTTATAAATTAGTTGCGTATCACAAAGTCTATTCGCTTACGAAAGAAACTGAGCTAAAGAAATAAATCCTCTGTGTTATCGAAATGGTAAAAATTTATAATTTTACAATAATTTTTATTTTATTCATTTATTTAGCTTCAATTTCTGACTAAATGACGAGGTATAAAACTTAATCATGCCTTCCTTTGAACTGTCGAAAATATTAGTTAATTGTTTTTTGTTTTTCTACAACAAACGTTGAAAAGTTAAAAACCACAATTATGAGGCTAATTACCAATTGTAAATTAATTACACGGGTGCCAAAACTTAATAAAATTGCGAGATACCTTTTAATAATTGCTTGGCCATTCGATCGAGTTGAAGGTTAAATTGGGTTCATGTCAGTTTAATTGGTGTTAACCTTTTGCACTCGAATAGTCTTCGGTAGGGCTGCTAGAGTGCGATATAAAACTGAGAAGTGGCGATTTAAAATCTTTCTTAGCTGCTTATTGTTAGGCTTGCTTGGCCTCGACATTTTCTGTCTTCTGAGACTATTTTAAAAAGGATAATTTAATTCGATATTCTGTTTTATTGAAAATTTAATCCATAGTGCAATGTCAATAATCACTCAATTTTGAATCCGACATTCTATCGCATTTCCTGCTTACTTAAATCTCCTCCATGCCAAGAGTTTGGTCAAACCAATAATAGTGTAAATTAACTTTTTCTAATCACTCAATTTCATCTAATCAAACATCGAGAAAAAAACAAACGTAGCACCCAAATCTTTCAAGTAGTGTAACTTGGACGCCTGCATAATCCTCATTACGTCAAAATTTCTGTAATTAATTTATACTTTCACGTTTCTCTGCAATTCACCTGTCAAATAAGATTTAATTTTCTTTTGTTTTACGCCTCGAATCAAATCAATCCATTTGAAGCGCTTTTTAATTGACACTTAACGATCAAATAGCCGCGGAGGAAGTGGATTTTATTTTTAATTATTTTTGTGTGGACCTGACCATTGTTTAATGTTTTTTAGGTGAAGACTTTTTCTACTGTATTTTAATGTAGCCATGTACCCAGTTGCGAAATTCTCTTATGCAATTTAAAGTCTATACTTTTTCCCAGGTGATCCCCAATTATTCCCTTGTAGGTAAACTGAGGTGCTTCTTACACCCTACCAATCTAGAATTATTGATTAAAGTAATCGACAATAAGTGGTTTTTAATTTTTAAGAAAATTTTACCCAAGTTGAGAATAATTTACAAAATTATTTGCTTGGGGGATCACTGAATGTTGCACAAATAAAATTTCCTCATTTGCACAAAAACAATAAATGATGTCTTTGTTTTTAGAATGTTCAATAAACTGCGTTACATTTGTGTAAATCTTCACTTCGTAATCAACAGAAATTTATACCCATACCCATACCCAACCTGTGATTGATTGCTCCAGAGGGATTTTCGTGCAAGTACATAATAAGAGATACTTGCAAAACCGATTTCTGTATCATTTTCGATCTCAGTTTTTTATTTGCAATTAATTAAGATATCAGACCTCCTATTTACGATCTCCTGTTTGCCACATGTAACAACTTCGTATAAACTGTCTTCTAATCTGTTTGATCTCAAACCTAAATCACGACTTGACATAGTCGTGGATAATTGTGGCCTGTATGTACGTCCGCGATCAATTTAATTATTGTTGACGGTGCGTCTTCGCGGACCGATACCGATCACCTGTGGACAAGTGTCCAAAAATATTAAACATTATGAAATTTGATGTCTTTTCAGGGCTTTTAAATGTAGTTCAGTTGGACAAATCTTGGAGGTGGGTGTTACGAAACTATAGGCATCTATCCAATGCGTTTTAATAGTTTATTATATACGCTTTTTTTCCAGTCCATTGTGCCGAAGTTCGTTGGCGGTAATCAATGGCTTTTTTAATGGATTTCTATTTACCTCAGAAAAAGATATAATTTGTCATCGCAGAGTCAGTTAAGACATAATATACAAACACCAAACCAGAAGATCGGGTACTGACCTTGTTACTTTTGGTTTGATTTATCAATGCGTGAGGTGAAGGGGTTACATTCGAAATTTTTTTCTCAAACAATTTATGAGAAATGTAACGAGATTTGTGATTAGTAAGGTACAGGCATTTTAAGTATATTTCATACAAAGCAAAGATACAATAAGACTTCAGGAAAAACATTCTAAGCACAAAGGTATCATCGTCTTCTTAAAAAAAATGTTCATTTCAAATGTGCGCAAGGTTAAGGTTGTTATGAATTTCTATACATTTTACATTGGAGTCACGAACTTTTTGAATGAATTGTTTAAGAAGAAAGGCAGAAAAGTGTATTGAGGTTTCTTCCTCTTTGACCCATCCTCTGAGTTGTATCATTGCTCAGTTACTCTATGGATCATAGAAAGCCAAAGAAAGCTAACCTATGATGCAAAAGTACAATCTTTATAGGAAAAAGAAACTAAAATTAAGTTGAAAAAGTAAGGCTCATATTTAAAGGAAACAGAAGGTTGCAGGATGGATGTGTTCCACAATCGTATATGTAGTTCTATATATGAAAAGAAATCACGAAATCCACGATGTGGACGACACTTGGGTGCAGAGTGCAATGTAAGCGTTACTGAAGGTGCACATCTTGCGTAGAGAGTCTACAATAAATTAGCCTTAACATAAATTAGAACAACACCGATTTTACCGAACAAAGCTCTTGAAATTTCCCTTGCACTTATAATTCGCAAAAATATTGTAATAATATGTATATAAGCCAAGGCTTGAAACTATAGGTAAATCATTCCGTCTCAAGTATTCATGACTAGATCCCTGAATTTCAGTATTTCTGTCTCATATCCTTACCAGAAAGAATATTAGACTTTAGATCTTAGAACTACCTTAACTCAAATATCTAATCGTTGAAAAATGAAGATAATGCTGGCTCATAAAAGTATCATAGCGAAATCACGATCAGATGTCGATTATGAAGAGATTAAATTGGTTGGAGAGCGAATCGTTAAAAAAAACCAGGAAAAAGAAATCTGAAAGAGTGGGAGGGGGAAATGAAGGGGAACTATCAAAGAAAGTGTGCAAAATCCTTTTTGGAATCCAAAAAACTTTAAGGGAAAGATTGCATCCGAGGTATAATCTGGTTTAATATGAAAATATAGAACTCAATGCTAATTTGTTTTTTTCCTTCTTTATTTATGTTGGTGCTTGGGGTCCTGTGGGAATCCAACATAAGGGGTCTTGAGAAACCTCCCGATATTTGAATGGTACAGAAGTTTTTTTAATGGCGAGTGTTGTCCACAATGAAGGCCATCAATAACAGCTAAGGACAAGCAGCAATGAAGAAATATTCAGGCGTTCGTGACCTTATTGAGGGCGACCGTCGCATAAACATAAATGAAATGCTTACTCATTTAGCATAAGCTATGGTAGCGCTCGGGAAATCATTAATAACAAACTGGGTTCCGGAAAATGTCTTCAACATGGTTCCCACAACTTCTTAATGAGGCACAGAAAAATTGAAAATCTGTCAAAGGCTCTTGGCTCGCTATGAAAGTGAGGCGCGATTCTGCACCGTATTCTCACCTGTGATGAAACTTGAATGCACACTACACCCCAGAATCAAAACAGGCCACATGGAGTGTGCAAAGGGAGAAGCTGTCCTAATCAAGGCCAAAGTTGGCATCAGCAGGAAAAGCATTCCACCCACGTATAATTCTCATTGATTTTCTTCATGAAGGAAGAACAGTAAATGCAGATACTATTGTCAACTACTGAAAGAACTAAATTTGCTTATCGGACCAAACACGTGGAAAACCCATCAGAAGCGTTTCCCCTATTTCATGATAGTTCGACCTCACAAACCTTATACGTGTAAAATTGGAGGAAATACACCGGACGACTCTTGAACATCCCCTTTACAGTCTAGACTTATCGTCTGTGACTATCATCTGTTTGGACCACTCACTGAAAGAAATATTGAGAGGTCAAGGTTTTGATAATGATACGGCAATAGAGGATTTCATGAGGAAATGGCTTCTTCCTTCTGTGGAAAATGGGATCGCCAAACTCCTACCACTGGAGAAAAATAATGTAATATTTGATATTTTTATTTTGTTTCAATAAATTATGAAAAATAAATTCCGTTCATATTTGATCTGCCCTCGTAAAACAAATGAAATAATTTCCTCTGAGATTTCGCCAAAAAAGAGATGCAACACTTCAGAAGTAGGGGCGGGATACCATTTGATCGGGTTCCATAGCTACTGTCGAGGTTCACAAGTACAAATCTTACACTTTTGATAATTTAAGAATATTTGACGCATCCTATTATCTTTACAATATGCTAATTGTAATTATCTTGAAAGCAATTTCAGTTCCGAAATGTGGCTTTTATTTTTCCATAATTTTTACAGGAACACATTACACATGGCACTGGCATTTTAAAAAATCAGTCATCAATCATTATGAAAATTTTGCAGCATAAAATTACACCTGGTGCACCGAATGCTTTGTTCTACTTGTTGTCCGGATATTATGTTACAATTGATGCATTTTCTTGGTTGTTATATAATTTTAATAGGTGACGATTTTATCGCGTGCATTCTAATCGTTATGGAAAGCAGTTTTCATATTCATCACAAATTTCTTCCTGACATTATTCTCTGTCTTTTGGTGGTTGAAAACAAAAATGGAATTATTATATTTATATAAATTTCAGGAAATGGTTTGTTCTCCTTTTCACCTAAATAGCAGCTTAGATCAGGAGCTAATCCTAGTGAAATCGTTATTAATGTGGGCAATGCAATCTTCCAGATCAATTGGCCTATTTAAGTACATTTGGATGTCATTTCATTCAGGTGTATTTACACATTTGACACGATGGTTTTCTGAAGAAAAATACGAACTTAGTCAAACTACTGGTGTAGCAAAATTTTGTTGTAAAGATTTCTGACGTTGAATAACAACCCAACTGGGTATATAAGATTCAAGTAGCTTTTTGAATCCCTGCCGTAGAAAAAGTCAACAGCAGGACTATTATGTAGAGTGAAAGTAGACTTTGCAGGTTGTTGTACTGGCTGTTGAGGTTCTAAAATTTTCGATGCTTGTACCGATGGTACTGGATCGCTTGAACGACTCTTGGGGTTGAATAAAATGCTTGGAAGTTGATTTTGAGCAGAAATGTATTCTATTTTAGGCAGTTGTTGTTGTCGGGAAAGTTCTTGCTGTTTTTCTGGATGTTGGGAGCATATAAGTATTGTTTAGATTTTTCAAATGAGGGCCTGTACGTTTCAACTTGATATGGATCAGCGTACTGAATATCTTGAGTACGACCCGTGCTATGATCTGTGTGAATATCATTGGTTAACATATTCTGTTACTCTTTGTGGTGCGGTTGGTTGTGCAATATATCGGACATTAGACGGTTGATAGTTGGTATTGTGTACTACAACTCTTCCAGATGAGTGTGAAATTGGTTTCTGTGATGTACTTAGGCTCACTGTTGTTTAGCATTCGATTGGCGATAACCAGCAGGGATGGGTACCATCATAATATATGTTTGTTCTCGTACTGAAATGGAAATAAAGAGAGGATGCGAAAATATTAATCAATTCTATAGTAAAAAAAATAAAATACTTTATCTTACAGTACTAAAATTCATGACTGTCGTCTCTTTGAAATGTACGAAATGAATTCAAGAAAAGATGGATTTCATTTCTAGTGATGGAAAATTTAATCAAAATTGAATTTTTTGCAAAAATTTTTTTTGAGATGGCTTACGAAAATAGACGAGTTCTGCGGGGTAAAACTCATGAAGATACTAAAATGGTTAGTGTGAATGAGTAATAACTTGTTTGCTTTAAGAAGTCTAATTTTCTATGACAATTTCACACAAAGCAATGCAGGTTTCTTTAATGCAAATTATCATAAAATCCATGACATGCAATAGTAAATCTTTCGGAGCCATACCAGTGTCTTCTCAATAGTATCGTGCAGGCAAGGCAATGATATCATACAAATGGTTTCGCTTAGGAAAGCGAAGCCATTTCAAGTAAAACCGTGATTGTCTGTGCTGGTCAGACCTTTTGTGACAAAAAATTACGTTGATCACCGAGATTCAATGGCGTTTGGAAATGCAGTGAAATTTTATTAACTAGTTGCAGAAAAAATTGTATGAGATGACTGGTTTGACATGGGTAATGTTTACGTAGATGGTCTCATTGACTGTCTTGACTTCTTTATGTGCAATTTCTGGAATTTCTGTGAAGTGGTATAAAACTTTCATTTCCATTGACTTGAATAATAAACAATTATGGATGTTCGGTGTTTTATGTGCTGCCCACTTAATACGTATTTTTTTTTAATTATAAGATTATGGGTAGTCCAAAAATTAATTAAAATATTTCAATTTTAAAAATGTATTAAAATGGGAAGTGTCATGGAAATAAAGAATTCTCGGTTTGGTCAAGTTTAACTGCGAGAAGAGAAATCAGTAAACAGTGTAAAAGTGGATTTTCGCAACACATTTTTACTATAAGTCTTGGCATATTTTGATATGATACCTGCTTCATATTTGGGATTTTTGTATAAATTCAGTTAATTTAGGTACACCGGTGGTAATGCTGTAATAAAATGCAGGATTTGCATTTTTTCTCTTTGTGAAACTTTTAAGATCTCAATTTTCCTTAAACACTTTATTTTTGAATAGAACGTAAAAAATATGCTAATTAAATTTTCTATACACCACTCATAAAGCAGAAGGAATAAGAGAGAATTTAGTATGAAAACCAGATTTTGAATGTAATCCGTAAATATTTGTTTTTCCTGTTGTAAAAAAATGTAATAAACTGCGTGCGACTGCAACTTCCATTTGCAAATTTTGTTTTGCTTTTGAAAGGATGAAATATGTCGAAATATTCAATTCGAAAAATCGGACCCATCACATAATTTCCATTGAATTAATTAAAGTGATCAGATCTCTTTTACTCATCATTTCTTGTCAATATTTGATTTGTAGAATTTTTATGGTTTAATAAATTGGTGACTCCAGTCCATTGTTGTCATAGAAGCCAAAATATGCATCATTATCAATTAGTAAACCAGCCTTTAAAAAAATTATTGTAACTCAGAAAATTGATGATATATCTGATGATATCTTTTTTTATAGTATATCAATAGAAGTATACAATTTATAATGATTAAATAAAATATTTAAAGTTTTTCTTTCTCTGAGATATTTGCTCAACACCATTTTAATGGCTTGAGTATTATTCAAAACATTAAGTTATTCATCGATTTACAATGAAAAGAATGGCAAGTTATTTATACTTCTGAGACTAATCGAATAATCGTGACTTTTCGAAATTGGAAAGCAAAAATATTGTGTCTATGGCTACCCATGCCCAATACCTTCCAAAGTTATCTTCAAAAAACTGGGAATTTCCATTTGTATAAGCGAATTTCTTCTGAAAGCTTTTAGAGCTTTTAGCAACTAAGAGATCCGATCATAAATGATCACGTGAAGCAGTTGGAAGTTATTACAGACAGAAACCCATGAATAAGGGGATTTTAAAATTTCTTGCTGCTTAACCTAGACTACAACCACACTACTGATATCAGAAAAACTTTATCTACGTAAAAGTACTAGTACTTACGGTCCACGTGAAATATAGGGCATATACTGAAGATAGTTCACGAGTCTGGGCTTTGGTGCTGATAGTTAACTTCTTCGCTTTGTTGCTTTGGCTGAACTTCGTCAATACTGGCTCCACTGCGAGTGTAGGAATAAGATTCTTCAGCTGGCTGAGTGCCTGCATATTGAATGTCATTCGCAACTTCGGTGAACTCTCATTGGCACATAAATATATTCAGCTGATCTTCTTGCTGTGCATGAGGCACCCTGGTTGTAATTGCCTTGAGAAGTGATAGTCTATTAGACAAGAGTAGGTGCCTGATGACTCGGACGGATGAAGGTCTATAAACTTTATTGGCATGGAAATTTGATTATAAAACTCCAAATAATTGATACTCGTGCCTACCTGGTGTAACATGATGAGACTCTCGATTTATGGGCTTTTGTGTCACGTACTGTACATGAGACGGGGTTGTTCTGCTTCATTATCGGTATATTCTTCTTGTTGAGGCGTTACTTCTCGGTGTCTGATGGAGTTGCGTAGGCAGCGTATAGTATTCCGCCCCGCGTAGGTAATGATGTAATTGACATGTAGCGATTTAGGGCTTGTATTCCAGGTGGACGAACATGTTGAGTTTGTTGTTCTTCTAAGCTTTCTCTGCCTTGTGATTGACGTTCACTGACCAAATTGTCTCGCTCGATATCTTCTAAATTGATTTTGCGGGCATTCTCTTCCTCCTCGCACGATATGTATGGAAGGAGGACTAGTAACAGTAGAGGATTACTTGCTAAAAATTAAAAATGTTTATATTATTAACATTTTTATTTGTTGAAATATGGTTATATTAAAAAACGGAATTAATTAATATGGTATAAAAATTACGTTTACCCGTGCACTGATAAAGTTCTTAACAAAAATGGTTTAACAGGTTTGCTGCCATCTTTTCCAGAAAAACTTCCGTGAGAAAAATATATACGAAAATGCATTTAGCAAGAGAGAGAGCTTAAAAGCTTTACGAATATGAGCGTGGTTGGTAGCGAACCAGTTAACACATTAAGAATCCTGCTGGTCAGGTTCACAATTTCTCTGGGTGTTCCAATACTGTGTTGTGCAGTCAATGATGAGTAATGTCTCAAAAGAATAACAATATCAAAAAGGACTAGACTCAAAAAAATCCTAAATTGGAAAATTATGAATTTTATATAATACTATGCAAAAAAAAGTTCTGGTACCCTGGCAAGAAGGTTTCCGTTCTACTCAGAGCTCTTTAAAATTTATCCCCTATGGTGTTTCTCAGGGATCTATTCTCTCTCCAATTCTATTTTCACTTTTCACTAACCAGACCTTGCACAAGTTATTTCTCATTCAAGGATACTTTTATATTTCAATGATGCCTAGATTTATTTATCGAAAACTATATATGAATTGCTTGCCAACTTATAACTTAGACGTTTTGACCATGTGCCGCACTATTCAAATCACGATCAAAGGATTAATAATGCCGAGATCTGGCAGGACATTTTTCTTTTATGCGGTTAGGCTTTGGACCTCAGATGAATAACGAAAGAACCGTCTTAATTTGTACAAAAAGAAATACTCTAGTGGAATTATTCTTTTCGCAATTGAAGTTTTGTTAGGTGTTGCTCCATCTAAACTACTCAATTCAAAAAGAATTTGTCAGTTATTTATAATTCCGTACATTCAATTACGTGCACCATATTACATCATCTGAACGACTTGCACCAAGATCTTTCTCTTCGCAAGCATCATTATTACTTCAGAGGAATTCCTTTCGCAAAATTAAAGGTACTAACTAAATGGGTTCATATTTTTCAAGATTTTCTCACTAATGCACTTGAAGCCCTCATAATTTTTTTTTATCTTGAGACTGATTCGATAAAAGGCAGTGAACTGCAAACCACAAAATTGAATCCAGTTTAGTCATATTTAATGGGAGTATCAGGAGTTTTTTCCGCAATACCTTTTTGATATTGTTGGCGTCAGATGATGTTCAGTGCAAATTGTAACGAGGCTGAATTTACCCCTTTTACTGGTTACGATAGAAAGTGAAATGGTCAAGATCTAGTGATCTTGTGATTAATTTCAAGAAAAGTATCCAGTTTCCGACATGTGTGAATACTCTTTATATACAAGCGGTCAATAGCTTTACACAAGCTTAGGGATTGTAGTATTAATTAACACCTTGGCAGTCGGTAGGGTACAATTACATGTTATCAGATTGGCGTTATTCAGTGGAAAGTTAAAATTACGCTTAAGACTTTTCAATGAGTTTGGTTTTGAGCTCATCTACTGCCTGAAATGACTGATAAATTTCAGAAAATTAGGAAGACATTAATTTTATGGTCTGTTGAGTTTTATGTTGAAAAGAGTAGATAGTAAATAAAAAAAATAAGCACAAGGTGTAATTTAATTCATTCAGTTGTCACTGGGATTTTAACATTTTACTTTTATTGATACAGGCACGATTTGGGTGGTTTGGTTCATGCTGTTAGAACATTTCACCTCAACTGGAGTCTTCTAGTAAGCACTAGACTGTCAATTGGAACTCTTATTCCATTTAATTTATTTTCTTACTTGTTTTGTTGACTGGATTCTTTTATCTGTCTGAACGTTAAGCGTGTTATATTTTATGGGGCAATTTCCCAACTGGTTCGTAACATATCCGGTGTGCCTCAGGGTAGCCTCTTTTGCACTTTGTAATTTATATCAATGATCTATCCTCGATTCCTTCCAACTTGAGAATCCTTTGTTATGCCGACGAGTCCCTTGTCGCATGTAGTCCTCGTAGTCCTTGTCGTTTCTTCTTCTTCCTGTTCTCAGTCTTCTTCTTCTTTCAACTGTCTTCTTCCATGGTAATTTATAAGTAACCACCCAGTCTCCTTTTTTTAATATTGTAGCTTTGTTTATTATAGTATTGCTCATTTAAATTAATAATTTAACTTTTCTTTTTTCGAGAAATTTAATGTTTATCTTTCTACATATTTTCAAAAATATTTATGTGTTTTTTGTGTAGAGTTATGAAGAAATAAATTCATAAGAATTTCTTACATTTTCCAAAATAACAAGCATCATTTTCTACTTGCTCCCTTTTTCCTTATTATGTTTTTCTGTATATGAAAATTAAAAGTTTCCTTTAAGATATGCAGACTTGCCTGAGCCTCTTACAAAATAAAAAAGGAAATTTGGTTCTTTGTTTTTAATGTGTATCTGGAGGAAAGACTATTTGTTTATGAAGAGATTTAATAAACTGTTTCATAAGTGATTGCATGGTCTTGGAAGAAATTAAACTAAAATTTCTTTTGGATATTTTTGGTATAATTTGACCGACTGTGCTTTCATCCACAGAATAAAATCAACGATAAAAATTACCAATAGTAAAAATTTGCATTTCCTAGTTATATGTTTTCCTACATGGATTTTACTTTGGATTCTTGGCGGAGTTTGAAGGGCGTGATAGATGTGTCTGAATTATAGCATTCAGAATGGAAATCTTAAAATGAATTCCAGTGTTTCTGTGATTTTATCTTGTCAACCTTAACACATCGAAAATATTTAACAAAGGTCTTATTAATGAGTAAGCAATTTAGATACAGTTGTTTCCCATGTAAGCTCTTTAGGATGTCAAAATAGCATACCTGAAGACGTACATCAAGATTTCTAAGTGGGTAAAGAGAGAAGTACGCAGGCATAAAAGCAGTTAAAGCAGTCGCTAGTCACCATTTACCTTACAGGCGTGAGTGGCTTTTCTGCACAAAATCCATTATCTTCGATTGATGAGAATACCTTTCAGATGTTATGATGTATCCAATAAATAGTTGTCTTGTCTTCCCCAATTAATTGTACAACGTTTTACCGTATCAAAAGCTGGCAAAAATTTGAAAGGATACCCGCGTCTATTTCATGTTTGCTTTAGGAACGTAACCATCCTACCTATAGCCGGGTGCTTTACTTGAATGAAATATAGTAATTATGAGACTGTGCCTACAATCTCTGAAGTGATCTTTTCTTAAACTGATCAAACATTATTGCGAAGCCTCTCTCTTAAAGTCCGCTTACTTGATAGCGAGTTTGGGTTACTATCCAACTTGCTACGCAACTAAATAAAATTAGACTTAATAATTGGGTAAGCTTAGTTAATAAATAAGTTGCTAGTGGTAGTTAGCCGCAACATTCATAGTATAACTTGAATTCCTTCAGTTTATTTCTATTTAGTAAAGAGTCTCATAGGATCTATCTTTAGAATATGGCCTGTTTTTCACATTTCATAACAACAGCTAAATATGGATTGTAGTTGCAATCTCCAAATGGAGTAATCTAAAAAGTTACCCACTTTCTTCCGAGTGACAAACATAGAAAAGATTTCGCAAGATACTTACAACAATTCCGTAATAAAATCTAACACAATGACGGTTAAAAAATAAAACAAGAAATATACAAATGTTTTAAAGGTAAAATTTATGATGCATTTTTCTCCAGAGAATTTCGGCGGCTATCTTATCTGAATAATGTCTTTCTTCTTGTTGTTGTGAGTTACTTTTTATAGTTGCCAGTTACTTTCCATTTCTTTTTTAAGCAACGGAAATTTAACTTGAGGTTAATGCTCAGAAGTATACAATGCCCCCGGGGCAAGGCCCAGACAAATTATATTCAACGTTGGATGCACAGTTTATTAATTTTATTTGTACCTTTTTTTCTGGATGTTACGAAAGATAAATATATATATGTATGATGGTTAGTAAGTCGTTGACATTATAATAAGCGCAGATATAAAAAAATAATCAAAAAATAATCGTCCAGACAGTTTTATCCCGTAGTAACTATAAAACGAAAGCTTTTATGGGAAATATCGTGTTGCTAACCAACTGGGGAAAAAAATCTTGAGAGTATTTTTTTTGTGTGTAGACTGGTCAATCAGGTTCTTCTTATTCAGCGCTAAATTTAAGATATTTGTTGTGATATTAATCCCTTATAAATAATAACAAACATCCATTATAAGTCTTAGAAGTTTTTTCTCTAAATCTACCAAAATGCGAATTTAGTCCAATTTTGAAAAATGCATTCTCCGAAATTGAAGGTCGCAGATATTTGAAAATTCAGAACACGATTCAGTTTTATACTTAGAAAAATCTAAAATGTTTCCTTAGGTCTAGAAATGGCGTGTGTAAGGGCAATTGCAATTAATCCGCTCAGAGTTGCATTCAATTCGGACAAATTTTCAATTCATTCGGACAAATTGCATATCATTCGGATAAGGCTGAAAATTTATATTTTGGGAACAGTTGGACGATCATTTGTAAATGTGGATATTTTCTGCCTTACTGCAGAGGTACAAAGAGGCCATTGTACCATGGCTTCGGGAAATATTGCGGTAGGTCATAATTAAGGACGGAGGATTAAGGACACTTTTCGCACTACACCCACAACTGCGCTAGAAACGCTTTTGGTGCTGCTATCGCTGGATCTACTTGGGATGAAAATGGCAGTGGGGAGGGTTTCCAGGATGTTGTGGTATGGTACATGGGACTCGTCAGGGATTGAGTATGAGCATTGAAGGATATTGGAATACGTAAAGGAGATCAGGGAATAGGATGCCTGAGGACAGAAGCAAGAGGGTCAGGGTCAGAGAACAAGAGGATATTTCACCTTAGCAAAACAGGGGACTGTTATGGAGTTCAAAGTTCCAGAATCATATTCATCAATTGGGGAAGGCATTATAAAGGACCTAGTGAAGAAACAGATCATAAAAGAACACCAAATCCAATGAGAAAATAGGCTGTCACTTGGAATGATCAGAAGAAAAGTTCTAAGCATGGAGCCAAGAACACTCAGATGGTTTGTTGTTCTAATTATTGAGTACAAAAGCTTTGGATATCACTCCAAAACGATTCTGACTATACTTGGAGGATACTGAGACGGCGAGGCACACTGTTTGCGACTGACAGGAAGACCGCTGTCACAGGGTGCCCCAGGGACAACCTTTTATTCTTCGAAAAAGGGAACGCTCAATTCCAGTTATATTACAAAAACTAAATTTTCTTAACCAGCAAAATGTCGACCACCCAAAACAATGAGATTATTTTTATCAATATTAAATTTTATATAGATACATATCTGATTGACATATGCTACCAATTTTAAATTATGGTGCAGTAATTGTAATTATGTGTTTTGCTTTCAATAATTTTTGGTAGGAACTGAAAGAAAAAAGACTTTACCTCGATTAGTGAATGAGAGTTGCCTGTTATGAATCAATATAAATTACGTAAGAAATGAAGATCTGATGCTAAAAAGTAGTGAAAGGAAGCTCATTAACACAACAATTACTGTTTGAGTTATAGTTGTGCACAAACATACACGAAACACGATACCGCACTTTTCGTACAATTTAGCGAGGGTACTGCTGAGGTCAGTGGGATGGAAAAAGAAATGTAATTTAACCTTTCGAATTAATTAATCAATGGAAAAAATTAGTGTTTACTCGAAATCTCTACTAATGGATTTTTGTTTTTCTGTTGAGAACAGAATAATTAGTAGAAATCGTTGGGTATTGTAATAATGAAGTCTTTTGGAAAGTAAATGCAAATTCATTTTTCGAAAAACGATTAATCAAGTGACCGTTTCTTTTTTTCTTTTGAACCACTTTACATTGTGATTTGTGATTTTATTTTGTATTTCATTCCTTTTCTATTGCAAGTGAGAATTTTTAAGATACATCATTCATCTTAAAAAAATAGAATTGCAATTCTCGTATATTCGACAGAGATTGTCAACAGAATTGAAGTATAATTGAGAAGGAATTACAAGTTGATTTTAATTTCTTAATTGCTTTTGAATGTCCTTTCTAAAGGAATTGAAAAAGAATTAAAATTAAGGAAAATGTAGAAAAGGAATTAAAATCGGTTTCTAATTCCTTTTATACAGGAATCGAAAAAGGAATTAAAAAATTAAAATCGACTTCTAATTTTGGAGTGATTCCTTCTCAATAAAATTTCAATTCCTTTGGCAAACTCAGTTGAATATATGATAAATTGAAATTCCATACATAATTACATGTAATGATGATTTATCTTAGTGATTCTTATTTTGAAATGAAGTAAAATGCAATTAGAAATTTTAAATTCCATAGAATTAGAATTAGGTGGGAATTAATTACGAATAATTACGATTATCTTCACTCCGCAATTTATATTCTTTGATCATTTTTCTAATTGGAAAAAAGGAAATATAACACTTGATGGAATTGAGATTTAAAAAATCAGAAGTGTTTAAAAAAAATAACACTTCGCTATCTATTTTCATATTCGAAATTTTGATTTTATATAAATGAAAAATTTTTGCAATTTTTATATTTATCAGTTCCATCAAGTGTTATTTTTTCATTTTTTTTCAAACGATTTTTTTAAAGTTTGAAATGAAGTTGAAGTTGACCGTTGAAGTCGAAGAAAATAGGGTTAAGTCATGGCAATGTTATAGTGCGGTGAACCTAATTAAGTGTTACCTTTATCAGCGTTCGCAAAGGATTACTATGGACAATAATGTCTGTCCTGGTCTTCTCCCCTGCTTAGTGGGTGTACCTCAGGGTTCAATCTTAGGGCCATTGCTTTTCAGTCTAGTTGGTGTGACTGCGCTTCGTCGCCTCTGGCTATCAATTAATATATACTACCCCCTAAATTACGTCGTCACCTTGTTAAATACTTCCTGATGATACTTCCTCATTTTATACATGGTAGTCTTGTGTTCCCTAAGCTGGATTCTCGTTATGTCAGGAAGTTAAACGTTGCCTTTAATGATTGTGTGAGGTTCATATTTGATCTACGCAGGTATCATATCTCTCATTTAAACTTTTCAGTATTGGGTTGCTCACTGGGAACATTTTTAAAACGTATAAACCTATATTTCCTATACAAACTAATAAATTCTTAACGCCTTTACCTCTCCAGTATGATTCAACCCCTTAAATCGAGTAGAGGTCTAAACCTATTATTTCCAAGATTTAGTACGACTATTTTTGGGCGGTCTTATATCGTTCAGTCCATCAAACACGTTGGAACACGTTACTAAGTGATATACAAAGAGCTAATTCGTTCAGCACATTCAGAAGTCTATGCATGACTACCTCAATATCTTTGGGTAATACCACCAGATACTGGTGCATTCATCTTATATTGAGATTATACGCACAAAATTTGGTCGAAAGATACAGCAGAAGATATGAGATCTACCAAATATCTTTGAATATTTCTATGCGAAAAAGTTAACTATGAGAACTTTAAATCAATATAAAGTTGTGTAGAGAAGAATAGACAACACATGGTATATAAATTCCATAATTCTTCCTGTTTAACTGATTGTCGCCGCATACCCGTAATTTTCCACTTGCCCCAAAGGAATAATGGGTAAATTTTATTTTCCGTTTAAATTTTACATTTTTAACACTCTTCCAAAA
>QYTT01079778.1:0-11738 GCA_006980735.1 Dasypogon diadema | reverse complement strand
ATTCCAAAATTTTGACTTTAAAAATTCGCAGCTACTCAACTAAGAAGAGAAAGAGACTGAATGAGCATTCATTTAATAGTTTGTGGTGTTGTTTATGATATGGTAATAGATTCGTAAACGAATCATGTTTAATAGAAATTATACGGCCTTTATGGTAAAAGACGACCAAACATTGCCCTCCTCCACTCCCATACAACTTTTGTTTGTCTCATGGAAACCTATCACCGGACCGGACCAATCTCTTGGACACTTTAACTGGTCCACCCTGTATAATAATAAGAGAAGGTGAGTATACTTTTATGAGCAAAATATTTCCTTTTCTTCGCTCCAGATTTTTTGGGGGATTTTTCGGAAAAAATTAGCGTTTCAGGGGGTTTTTAAGAATTGCGCAGAAGAAGGAAAATCACCAGACCTGAACAACACTGACTCTTACTTGCCTTTCTGATATGATTCATATTTGAATTTTGAAAAATTCCTATATATGGGTCGAATTGTTGGATTTCCGACTCCGATTATATTATGTATTTGTCTGCTGCAAAAATATTAATGATATTTTTTGCAATTCAGCATAGGATGGAGTCACTTGGTGGACACAAACATTTAAATTGAATTGAAGTAAGTGAAATTCACTTCGAAAAACATTGAAACACTTGATATGATCAATTTTTATGAGCAATTTGAATTAATTCATGTAATTTCTAATAATTTCCTTATGAAATTATTCAAAGTCATAGAAAATTTGTGGTGCCACTTTCTTTTCACATAGAAACAAATTTTCCATTAACGTGGACACTTTTCAAGCATTTAATTCAATTTAGATATTTTTTCTTTATTATTTAAACCCGCGCTTAATTTTACTTATATAAGGAATAGGGATAGCTGTAGGTCAACTGAAGAAGAATAGAAAAGGAGAAAAGGAAAATAAAAAAAGGGTGAAAAGGAACATTCTAGACTTGTGATATTCCGTGTTTTTACAAAGATAATGCCAGAACTAATATAAGAGAAGTGATTTTGAAAAAGCCAAAACTTACCAAATTGCATTTAGGTATAAATCCGAAAAATTACATTAAGTTTTCAGTATTATTATTAAAAAAAATCGGAAAAACTACATCAAACTACTGAAATATTATAGTATTATAAAATCTAATGAATATGGGCAGTGTATAAAGAAAGTCGAGTTAGGAATATCTCGTAATTTATTTATTTTTATTATTTTATTTTTTGAAAGTGCTTCTAGAGAAGCAAAAGCCGTTTATAAATTAAAAAAAAACATGTGTAAAAGTTTTTATTTTCAACTCATTTTTCCCTAGCGGTTATCCTGTAAGGCCACAGAAAATGTTTGTTTTTCATTGTTGGCTGCAACGCAGCCATATAATTCTAACGATTTATTTTAAGTATTGAGGACATTTTTAAGTACAAAATAGTTGGGTCTTAATTTCTGACAAGCCAACCAACCCACAAACAACTTGGTTTGGCTTTATTTTATTGATCAGGGATTGGGACTGCATTTGTACTTCTCTCTATCGTAGCATTTAAAAAAGGCTACTGTATTTAAAAGTATTGTTATGGGTTAAAAATGGCATGGCGCATTTTTTACTTCACATTATTATTTTTTCTATAATTTCACCGGTATTTTTAATTTATAATACGGCGCCATCTGTCCTATCGAATTGAGAGCTAAAGTTTTTCCGGAAATAATTTTTAGAGGGCAGTGTGCAAGATTTCTATATATCCCAACAGAAACTATTTCCTGTTTTATTCAAATACTAAAACCTTTGATGTTTTTTTTTCTTAAAACATAACTCATTGTCCGTTGAAAACACAAAAAAAAACTCATCACATGAGACTTTTAAGATTTAAAACTTAACATGAATATTTTGGACCAAAAGAAAACTGACTTTAATAGTTACCTGTGTCAACATGTGGGTCTTATGATTATTTGTATAAAAAGAAAAATAATTTTTGTGGAATTAAGCAAATATATATATTTTAAATATGCTTCACAAAGAAAAAGAGCTTTTCGACACTTATTCCTTTAAATTTTCTACAACTGCCTTCCAATTTTAGTTAAAATTACTACCAATCCTTTTAAAGGTTCATATTTCTTTTTCTTTGCTAAATAATAAACAAACATTCAATATAGTACATGGCACTTGTTAAGTACCACTAAAAGATTTAATTGTGATTTAATATGATTTGGATTTATTTGATTTTGTTTTTTTTTTAAGTTTGATGCTAGTTGGTATATAAAACGGAAACTATACCTACGCAATTTAGTTCTTGATAATTAACATCTGATTAAAATAAGTACCTGGTGTCGTAAATAGGTTCTAAGGGAGGTGTTGAATCTCTATGGTTGTCGATTACTAGAGGTCGTTCTCTATTAAGCATGACCTGTAGATTTTCCTTTGTTAGTTTTATTTAATATTTCTTAAATTTGATTTAGATTGTTTTGCATTTGTGTCTTCTAGTGTTTTGCTTAACAAGGCACATAAATATATTTATTAAAATTGTACAATTGGAAAAAAATATACACCTTTTTGTAGCTATCTATATTTGTGGGGAATAATGAATCTGAAAATAAATATCTTTTTTTCCTAACAGTAGGTTGTATCCTAAAAGCATACCTTACAATTTTGCCAATAAGGAGTGTTGTTGTGGGGAGCTATTAATATGGTTTGAGTTCTTTTCAAAAATTGTTAAAATAATGATTTATAATGTTATGCTATTTATCATGCCTCTAGATTTATAAAGGAATACTCTCTCTAAGGTTCTAATATTCACAACGACATTTTTATGAGATAAACACTACAATATGAATATTTTTAATCCTTATAACTGTAGTAAAATTGGCTTCAATTCCCGTAGACTAAAAATAATAAGGTAATGGTAAAAACAAAAACTTTACAGCGTTATCCTTACTCGACTTTCTTTTTTATTGGTAGGGCAATTTTAGAAGTTATATAAAAGATTTAGTTTTTAGGGTCAATAACAGGAAAAACGAAAAAAGAAATTGGAGAGAAATTGGTGAAAAGCCAACAGAAAGTTGGGGAACATCGTCAGGACTGTATCTTTGGATATTTGGTGGTATTTTATAGCGTCAATCAGTCTTAAATAGACGCATAAGATTAGAAAAAAGCAAATAAAAACTTTTGTGGACTCTCCAACAAAACAATAAGTGAATAAAAATCAAAAGAAACATCTGAAATGGAGGTATGAATGTAGGAGTTTTGAATACAAGCCCAATAATCGGATTAATCTACTTTTCTAATATTAAAATTTTGTGTTAAATGTGCTTTTCTGAAGCCTAAAATTGTGAGTTTTTGTTTTCTAAAGCTTGACACAATTAATATAAGCCAAAAGTTGACAAGATTTGTGCATTATAAATTTTTCTTGATAATAATAACTAAACACACAGAGCAGGAATTAAAGCCAATTTTTCAACCTAATTTAACTCTCTACTAAATTACTATCTGCAACTGGGAATAATTTATGCTTCAGATTATTGTTTTGTAAAATGTACCCAAGTATATAAAATATTTAAAAAAACACACACAATTTTTTAAATTTCAAAGAATCTAAAGCATAAAATTCATTTTTTTTCTTCTAAAACTAATATGAAAACACAACACAACATTTCTCCAAAAGCCAATTCATTTATTTAATTTATTTTTTTGGATTACAGAAACTATGTGCATTATCACAAAAACAATTTAGAAAATTTAAATAAAAAAAAACGAAAAACGAGATTCAAACTAATCTTCACTAATACCAGATTCTATGGCCAAATACTGCAGAGATGGACTTAAAATGCATTTAACAAAATTAGAAAATAATTGGGAACGCCAAAACTTTAAATAAATAAAAAATTAACATACTTATAAAACTGAAAATGTTATATTCAAATTGGATATTCGTGTGTATATTCAAATCTCTGTACATTGTTGCTGTTTTGACTTGAATGAGGAGATTACCTTGTTGAGAGCTGCGAGCACTTTATCTGGCATATGATCCTGAAGCATTACAGGGGAGATGAGTACTTCATCAAAGTCTGTCGTTTCTGCCCAAATTGCCTGATAAACTGGTTCACGTTTTTTCAGTACTTGCCTAAAAATTTGAAATCGGAAATATCAATTTATTGATCCAGAAAACAATTGACGTATATAAACGTTAGACCCAGGATTAACAATACCCACATTTTAAATTACGGATATGAATGATTACTGCATGCAAACAAACAGGACGGGAAAATCTTATTTTGAAAACGACACATTATGATGACTATTTTTTCTTCTTGAGAAATGATTACCAATTTTGCTGTTGTTAAATTAATTATGAACGATTCGGGCAATAGAAAAAGATCATACATCTAATTCTTGTATATAACTATTATTGGAGCCGAAATTAACTACTTTCATGCAATTTTATGACTACAAATATATCTCAAGGCATTAAATTTCCATGATAACAAAGAAAATTTATTAAGTGAATTTATAGGACAGAGATAAAATGATTTTAATGACTCTACTATGAACGCTGCCCTTATGATCCCGTTTGGAATCGTTACTTTTTCAGAGACTCATCTCTATGAAAGGTTATTGATGAGGTTCTTGAAAAGTTCGAAATTTCGAGTGTAATCTTCTGAGGAGGTGCAGAAGACCGGGAATAACAAAATGGAGATGAGTTAGAAAGTTGAATATTTAAATGTAGGGAAAAGACGACGTCTTCGTAGGGCAAAATATGAGACAATGTTCAGAGATGATCTTAAATATACATCAATACAATTCTTCACTGTTCAAAGGCGAAGTCAAATTACCTTGCCATGGATTTTATCAATTTTATATTGTGTATTTCAGACGAATAGAGAATCTTATTTCTTAAAATAAATGGGAATATGATAGATGAAAACGCTGTTTGTTGGAAATTTTACGTAACATTGTCAATAAAGATATCTTACGCAACGTATCCTTTAAGAAGCTTTAAAAGAACCTGAAAGACATTAGTGTGGGTAAAACTAGACCTAATGATGTCGTTCAGGAGAAATTTTTTGATGGTTTCTCCTCTGTGAAAGATGATTTCGATGGTATACATTCACAATTTATTAAAATAGTCTTATTTATCTTATTCCCTTATTTTAGCCATGTCTCCAATTCTACTATCACACATCATCTTTCTTCTCTATTTACTACGGAGGCTAGCAAAGTATTTTTCATTATCAAGTCAGCCTTCGAGTTATACTTCGATCATAATTTTCTTTATGCAAGCTACGACCTCAGACTAACTCCGATTCCTAACGATCTGCACATAATTTACCATAATCAACTTCCGAGTGTTATAATATTGACTGGACCGACGTATGTACTTCTAACTCACTTGGTGATAAAGTAAATTTTCTTACAAATATCCTTGGTTATTTATACACGTGTTATATTCGTCCACACAGTTGTCCCTGGTTGACAATTGAAATTCACTCAGTATTGGCTAAAAAGGATTCAATATATTTAAAGCAATCAATCAATTGCACACAAACTGGCCTCCTAAGAAATTGTGGAGAAATATCCGTAATCTAGGCGTTACGTGCTTGCTTTGCACGATCTTAAATCGGTAGAAGCGGTTGGGCCTCACTTTCTTAAGGTTGTTGCTGCTTATACATCAAAATTTCCTATGCTCTAGAAAAAAGGGCTAGTTATACCTTTTCCTAGAAAATCCGGCGTTTCAGGTTCACTTAAGCATTAAATTAGTTTTCGTTACAACAAAGTAGGTAAAGATTTTGAAAAAGATCATCTATATGCAAACCTTTGAATATATCTCACGAAATGGGTTATTATTAGCTTTGTAATCTGGATTCCGTCCATTACACAGTTGCGAATCTGCACTATTAAAAGTAGCATCAGATATCCACACTGCCGTTGGTAATGATAACCTGACAATTGTTGCTTTGCTTGACTTCAGTAAAGCTTTTGACTCCCTAAATTATACTGAACTGTTTGTCAAATCCTCACGAAGATTTCAATTCTCTTCTTCAGCTGTGAACCTAATTAGAAGTTTCTTGCAGGGACAAGAATAATTCGTGAAGGTAAAAGATTTGATCTCCGAATCTAAAGTCATCCACTGACTGCGGTGTGCCTCAAGGTTCCATATTCGGCCCACTTCTTTTTTGCATGTTTATTAACGACTTTTCCAATGTTATGTTTGATACCCCTGTTCATGCTGACGACATACAGATATATATACATAAGAGCCCTACAAACATTTTGAATCAGGATCAATGAGAAAACACATCACATCGTCTCAGTCTGCCTACAAGAATGAATTCGATTTCAAATCGAAACAGGATTATCAATCTAGTAAAAGGAACATATTCTCGGATTAGAAGAGAATATCATATTCATCCCAATTCCCAAAGTCAGAGAAGTGAAGGAGTCGCGAGAATAAATGTGTTCGATTACCTGCTCCGAGCAAAAGAGATCAATTTAGACCTTAGCTTTGTGATCGAGGAGAAAAGAGCACTGCAAATAGTGCTCTTTTTCTGTTTGATGAAAAAAGAGCAGAGCAACTTAGAGCAATTTAGAACAGGATTTCTTGCACCTGCAATAAAGTTCAACTCTTGCTTTTGACACATTTTCAACTGTCGAAGAACTTACAAGCTTACTCGGATGAAAGCAGAGCTCTTTTCAGATTTTTTTGCTGTTCTTTTTCACTTGGCTCACAGATTTGTTCTGCTTGGAGCAGCGACACCGAAGAGAGCTAGTTTCTCTCTAGTTTGCTTTTCTGATTTCTTCCCCTTTAACTCCGGCTTTGAGGTTACCCCGAGAAAGCGAGTTGTTCGCCAAAATTTTTGCAGAAATTGGTTTAATTAAAGTTTTGTATTTTGCCTGAACGACGATCTTAAACGAATCTATGATCCTGCATATGATCCCTTATTGGAAGTGGATAGGAACATTTTTATTTGAAGGGTTGCGGCATACAAAACGGCACTTAAGACTTTCAAGTGGATACCACAGAACCTGATTGTTGCTAAAGGAGGAAAACCCGCAGTTAAGATTTTCCGACGTCTGCACTTCGTTCGTTATTTTAGTGAAACATTAAAAGTGTGTCCTTACAGTTGCTGTTTTGCTTACGAATTGAAATTGTAGCCACTGTAGTGAAACACTGTAAACCAAAAATTATGTTCGGGTCTGATTGGCCCCACCGCTCGGGGTCTCCATCTTTATTATCGTCTCTGCTCGAGGTCAGCAAGTGGTGACCCATTTTTATAGCGCAGTAATGGGCCAACAAGGGATACACGCGAGCTTCATTCCTGTACATTGGAACGAGTAAAGTCCTTCCGCCATCTATGCCTACTGACCAGCCTGTCACTGATACGCTTCCTCTGAGGGATTACTACGCCTCAATGGTCACCTCTCCATGAAATGACACCGTTGGAAATGCAGTTAAAGAGGATCCACGATCTTCACCGGAGCAGAGCACAACAGCCGCAAACCCGTCTTCAGTAGCAGCCAACGCTGGAAGTAGCTACATTGGATCTGGATCAAACATCATTACATGGGCGTCGTCTTCGCAGGGGTCAAATCTTGTCGGACCCAACACAAATTAATTTATGTTTTTTTTTTTATATATAAGGTTTGGAAAAAAGCCAAAGAAACAGCCCAGTACCACGCAATGTGAAGCCCTTAACAAAAGGCTCACCCAAAAGCGCGAGAAAAAAATTTAAAGAAAACACTGAAAAGTTTAAGGAATAGTTCGTTCGGTTTATAGGATCCCCTCGCTCGCTCCATCTTATTTTAAACAAGGATTTGAATTGAGGTTTAAGGGAAAGTGTTAGTGTAAGAAAAGGGCGAAGTAGCCCTTAAACGAAATAATTTCAAAGGCCCTTGACATGAAAAATTACAGCAAGAAGCCCACTTCAAACCGGCAGTACCTACAATGAGCACCTGTCTAATGTCGGCGATCTATCGGGACCTCCGAGAGGGGCACCTTAAGGACGCGTGTACCAATTGCAGCCTGTGATTCGAGTGCTACTTCCAGTAGTAGCCAGGCCTCGCCCCGAATACACTTCCAGCACCGACTGGTACCTCTACAGGTTAGAATAAAGGTACTCCGAACTATTTTTTTAAATCACATTTTTACTAATCTCCGAGCTTTTTGAAATTCCATTTAACTTTACTACAAAAGTAGTTTTTTTAGGTGATTTGTGGAAGTTTCTCCCTAGTTTTTCTTATATCTGTCTTCTCCTTCCTAAACGACCTTCGTGCACAAAAATAAAAAGTTTCTTAGGAAATCGAAAGAAGATTTCTTTGAATTGAAAATAGACTCATTTTTGTTAAAATTTAGGATTCGTCTGATTTGAAAATCTGCACTTCTTTGACTTGAGATTGGACTATTTGATTTAAAAAACGACGTTATTGGTTTGAAATGCAACTAGTCTCAACTGTAAAAGGATCGCGTTTGAAGTTAAAAAAAATATAGTTTATATCAGGATAATTATCTCTACTACTGGTAGTTGATTAAATCAGAAACAATCAATATCTATCGCTGGGAATGAACTTGAGGTGTGCAAAGTAAAAGTATGAAGTATATTAATATCTACTCGTATTAAGAGAAAACTTCTTTGAAGGAAAACAAAGGAATATGATTTTTAGATTTCTGCCATTACTATTAATAATAATAATCAGAGTCTTTACTTCCAAAAGCAAGTCCTCTACTACGTGATTTAAATAACTTTTCATTTTTTATCTTTATAAATATTTTTAATTCCTTTCCATGCCATAAGACTATAAATTTTACAACCTTAACACACAGAGTAAACGATTAGATATTTACGAAGTTGTAACAACAGACACAATCAATAGAGACAACACAAATGAAAGATGCAGGCAAACAGAGATACAAATGTAGAAATCGACAATTTATTTAACCCAGAAACCACAGCAATATCCTCCGCCCCATTGGATCAAACCCAGGATTTATCAAGTGCTATTAAGCCATGCTCTCATGCATAATCTCTCACATAAAACTATCGTAAAGTCACCATAATTCAATTCAAAAGCATTTTGACTACCGTACCTCCACCCTCTCTCGTACTTATGTCTGCAAAAAAGAATTTAATTAGTTTCATTTATGAAACTCACGTAAATGCAGGTATGCAAATTCAGAGAATTTTGATAAATACACGGGGAATAAATTTCTGGGCTACAAGTAAGTAATCCTGCATATGTACGTGGAGAAACTCCACGCCTCCGCTTAGGTGTGTCTGCACACCTTTCAGTCTTTTGAATATGCATACAAAGTAGTGTCTTTTTTTGTCATGGCAGAGCAAAGAATCTCTTCTAAAGTCTCTCTACACACAACCGCAAAAAAAGAAAAAAAATTCATAAATATAAAAGGAAACTTACTCGTCAGGCTTTGGATGATGTCTTACTATGTGGATGATCCTTCCGGGTGGATAGAGAGGTTGATGGAACGTTAGAGCTATTGAACTATCTGTGGGATGTACACTTGTCGCTCTGGCATTACTGCGTTGCTGTTTATAGAAATTTACAATGCACTTTTATCTCGGAACTTTTTCACTTTTAAAATAATACAGTTTGGATACATACCTCTTTGTAAAGGTTTATATGGGTATCTTGGCTAGACATCTCCACAACTGAAGTTGGCTGCGGTCCACAACCACAACAGATAACAGAACATGTTATGGTTTTCCACTGGAACATTATAAATTTCGAACAATTTAATCATGGTCAAATTTAATTTAGAGTGAATATTTTGTAAAAATGATTTCGTTTTTTATTTTGTGGAAATAAAATGGTTTTTATCGATAAATATATGCAAATGGAGGGGGTATAATGCGAAAAGGCGACTATGAAGAAGATTTATATATACTTTAACTTACTTTCGGATCCACACTTCTTTTAATAGCATTAATTAGGTCTGCACGTAAGGCTTCCATTTGGTGAAGCCCAATTCTAGGCACTACATCTTTTCCTACAACTACCGACGTTATAAATGATTTAGAATATTCTGCAGCTGGCATACTAAAAATGATCAAAATTAATACGCTCTAATTGAGTGTAAAGTGAAAGTGTTACCTGAGAAGACCACCCGGTGGTGAATAACTGAAACATTGTAGGGATGGATACTGTGGCTTAAGTAAAATGGCTAGAATGGACGCAGTACCAGCCCCCAATGAATGTCCTACTAAAACTAATCCAAAATGTTGTGTATTTTTGGCAGGATTATGTGTAAGAGCTTTTTGTATTAAATTCTCTTCCTCTAATTTATTTTTTATATAAATAGCTGCTTGCACCATTCCTTTATGTCCCAGCCAATCATCACGTTGCGGTTCTATAGGTAGAACTTCGCTTTCAGCATTTAAATCAGTCAACACATCTTTCATACTCAGTGTCCCTCTTATACTAACCACGATTTTTCTTTGTGTATAATCTATCGCCACAAAAAATGGTGTCTCTCCTACATCCACATGATAAGTGGCATATATTACTTCTATGTCTCCTATTTGAAGTGTCTTTTTCAGGGCGGCATAATTACAATAGCAACAGTTATCCTGTATAACATCAGCCATGACTTTTTGACCACAGCATGAAAGGCAACATCTAAGGTAAAGGTTTATTACTTTTTATTGCAGTCAAGTGTGACAACAGTTACCTCATCTCAGTACATAGTTGACACACTCCCGATCTATTTACCATAAGATACATGGGCCAACCGTAGGCCCCTTGAGCAAAATACATGAAATGTATAACAGTTTGGAAGAAGTCGTAATCTTTGGCGTCATTTAAAGCTAGGAACTGAGTTCGTTCAGTAATAGGTACACCGCTTAAAAATTCGTAGGTTCCATTTTTACGCTAAAATGGAAATTCGAAATTTTTTCCTCTCATCTCTTAAAAAGGTAGACGGTAGTTATTACTTACCTGTCTAACAATAGCTTCTCTCTCAAGCTTTTGGAATTTTCTTAAAAGTACTAATCCAGCAACCACATCTGAAGGTACAACATCCAACTCCCGAAAGAAGTCACTTAATAACCTGGCAATATCCGTAAACGAATTTCGATTTCGGTCGGATGCCCCCATACAACAGAAAAGTAAACGACATCTGTGATCCCAGCTATCCTGATATGCACGAATAACTTTTCTAGATTTATTATTGAATTGTAGCTTAATTGCTCGCAGGCGCGTAAACGATATTTGTTATACCTTTGCCTCCAGTTTCTGTTCATGCTCCCACTACGTTTGTAATTGAATCTGGATTCCGATTCCCTCATAGATCTCTGATATTTCTTCATTTTCACCCATGACCTCCCGGCGGCATCAAAAGAGCACCAGATTGTAATTAAAATAGTTAAGACTAGAAGCCAATTACAAATAATTAAACCTGAAATGAGACAAAAAAGATATTATACTTGTAATTGACGAAATTGGATTGATTATTGATGTTGCGTTGGTAAAGCTTGTCTGTTAATTATTGAGGGCAAGCATAAGCCCTTCATTAATGGGAATTATCGTTTTTTGTCTCATCTGCCAACCCTCAGAGTAACTGAATTAAGTTTATTGGTGTCAACTTCAAACAATCATTGACCCCATGTCAAATAACCATTACGGCTTCCCATTACAATTTTGTCAAGAAAATCTGGCGGAGCTAATAACTTTTATTTTCGGAAATCACGCGACCAGTTAATATTTTTGTGGAATCGTCTAATTGATGGGGCGACTTGTTAGTTC
>QYTT01079777.1:12740-24767 GCA_006980735.1 Dasypogon diadema | reverse complement strand
GTCCACCTAAAATGTGTAGCAGTTTTTCTAATGAAGATTACTCCAATTTGGTACTATCATTAGCAGATTTAGGTGCAAGAATAAGTCTGGAGGAAGTCGATTGAATCCCCAACGAAAATTAGACAACGGTTTGCATAAAATAGAGGAAATAAAAACTGAAACTGAAACACTAAATAATGAACATAACAGGAAATTTGTATATAATATTTTTATCGATACTTTAAAGTAGGAGAAACTGAGCTTATATAATATCAAGTCCATAGGGTTCCACATTAAAACGTTCCTGAAAACCAGTACATATGTTAGTATAAAAGCACAAGGGTTGTGGTCATGATCATTCGTTAGGAGATGCATTCTCCACTCATTAATAAAGAAAACGAATCCCAATGGATTTATGAGACAACCTTCTGTGCTCTAAGGTATCAGTATTATCAGTCAGTCAGCATCAGTAATGAAAGATAATTACCTTACGGAAGGCCAAGAAGAGTAAATCTATAAATCTTCGTTGAACGGCCTTATGTCCGTTAATATCGATCTAATAGGCACTAGACAGGACTAGAACATCCTAGAGTGGACCCGACAAACGTACAATGCAGAAGACGAGAGATGTGGGGATTATGTAATTCTCTGAATTGTCGTGAAATTAAAAAGTAACGGAATCTTATTATATTAAAACTGTTGTGTGTGCATCATAGGGTTGTCCCCTAAAATTAGGCCATACCTTAAAAAACGCACACCACGCAAAGGAATGCTCTCTTTCAAAATCTGGCCAAAATTATTTCACTGCTTCTTATTTAGTCTAGATGTATTTTTGACAATCATTTATTGTACTTTCAATCAAACATACAAGAAATATTAAATACAGTGATACAGGTTTAGGTATTTCCACCAGAAGACTCATTTCTTTCTTAAGAAATTGCTGCATTCTTTGTTTTGTTTCTACTTTTACACCCTTTTAATCTTCATTTCTTCTGACCTGGCATTTTCTAATTAGGTCTTTTTATAGAATAAATAAAAAGTGACCGCGTATCGTTCTGAAATTTTTTCTTGAATTATGATTGCTGAGAATCATCACAGGACCATTTTGTCCTGTAATCATAAAGTGGTTGATCTAGAAGGCCTCATAGATTAATTTCAGAACATGTTTTCGTAATTCTTATTGATTCCTTCTTTGGATAGATTTTTTTTTCGTGAAAAGGGTAGTATATTTTGATCAGCGTAGACCAACGATCTTTTCAGCACGGCATGAGCACAGACCTCGTCTGCCGTAGAGACACTAGAAATATTTCAAAAACTCTAATATGAATCACATCACGAAGGAAAATACGGAGGATGCTTGCAGAATTCAAAATTGTGGATTTGTTCTCCTTCTCTCTAAAAGGCAACTGAAAGGCTCCAATTTTTTATTGGTATTCGTCCATAGATCGCTGGCGAAATACATTACACTATCGAAATTTTAATTGCTTTTTTGCAAATTGCATTCATTTTTGCCTATGTTTACAGACAATGTCTGTGACTCCGGTGTCCATATGTTCGAATGTAAATCAAAAATTGTAGAATTTCTTTCTTATTTCCTTCAGGGATAGTTGCCCTTATTAGCAGTGTACAGTGGCTCATCAAATTGGCAAACCTTATAATTTAATTTCGCATATACGAAAGAAACGATTCAGGCTCTCTGGCAATTTGCAAGCGGTATAAACTCGATCTCAGTACTCAGTCTATTCATACAGTAGGCAATCGTAAACAAAATATACAAAGTGTACAAAATGTGGCCTGGGGTGTTCTGCCCCTTCAACCCCCTCCCCTTTAACCTGTCATTGGAAGAATGAATCTTTTGGTTTATGAGAAGTTCGGTATTCAAAATCTAAATTAAATCTCGTAGACTGAGATAGCTCGGATGCATTTTCCGAATGAATGTCACCCGAGTTTCAAAAGATTCTCTCAAGAATGTAATCTTGAGAATTCCAGGAAGCATGAAGCACCCTGTTCAGGCTGGTTAGATTATGTAGAAATAGAAAAGGATCCTAGGGTATTACAAATACCTAATTGGCTGAGAAAACGCATGAATCGCAATCTCTGGTGGAAATAAGTTGTTTTTAAAACTCTTCGAAGGTACAATTACGATCATGACGATAATAATGAAAGTGATACTTGTATTCCATTCCATTCCGTTTTTTTCGCAGCATTTAATTTCTCAAGTTTTAGATTTATTGCTAAATTCATTTCCAAAATAAAATCAATTGTTTAATTCTGCAGTTAATGATTTGTTATTCAATACTATTTTAATATTTTCGCGACGCATTTCGATTTATAGAACCATCGTCATGCTGCAGCCCAAACTGGCTAATTTAACATGTCTTCGGGAAACACTAATAATAACCACATGAACAGGCTTGAGTTCAGAAGAGGATTTCTGTTATTAACCTCTAATTGATCATTTAGCAATGTTGAAGCTTTTAGCTTTTCTTTATTTATCTCAAATAAATCGGGCAAACACTTTTACACCAGGTAAATTGCGAACTATTGACAGAAGTTGTATGACCCGTTTCGATTAAGCAAGTGCATAAACCTGATTATGACGGGAATATTTTGAAATGTGTTCACGGCCTCGATCTATTACAATTCATGTTTATTTAATGTTAGCAAACAAGCAAGCAAACATCGAAATTATTTATTAGTATACCAATTTTGAACTCAATTGGTTTATTGGTTAGGCGAGACCCTTTTACATAAAGAGTTAAATGGAAGAATCAATAAACTGACAAACTGATAGAATAGTCGGTTTTTTGTTAGTATGAAACGCAAAGGTATTACAAGATATTCAACCAAGGAATTCAAGATATACATTGTATTTGTTAAGATTAGTAAATAAGGAGAAAATATGGTTAAATCTATCTTAGTAGCAAGAGATATAAGTGATATAAGTGGTAATTGAGGTTACTCTACCTGAATTAACAGCTTTTGTCGAGACATTAAAAGCAATCTCACTTAAAATAGTGAATCCCAATCCATCCAATTTAAATTTAATAATAAAATCTGTCCATGACTATAAATGAAATCGCTTAATCGGTACCATAAAAGTAACAATGTTATCACTGATATATATTTTTAGACAATTTTAAGTAGTCGGGAGGAATTTTATCGGTCAGCGATTGTCGTCACGTCACGTTACATAATCATAGTACTTCTTTATTTATAAAAGTTGCCAGAGCACTTTTAAGTTGCTCAATTATGAAATTTTCTGAAAGAGAAACCCACCAATTACACCAATTGGTAAAAGATATGAAAATATCGTAACGAAAGGTTCTTTCATAATTGGAAATATATAAATTCTGCAAACATAAAATGGAACGGATTACGTCTTCGTCTGAAATATCTACTTTCTTCAATTTCAGGAATTGTAAAGCAATTTTTTAGTGAGATCTTGAATGCACTGCCAAGATCCTACTAAATATTCATAATATAATTTACGTTGTATATATAACTATTAGAAATTCATTTCTTTAGCTACAGAGAGTCTCGAGCAGACTTTACCCCTCATCCATACATCAGTAATTTTTAAGAAATTCTTCAAATCGCAAAAACTTGAAGAGCCCCTTCTTCTGGTTTGAACTTTTTTGTAGGATATTAAAAATATTTGATCCAGTTTTTTTTAACTACGGTTACTACCTGATCACGTTAGGAGGTTATTGTACTCCAATTTTCAGCTTTTTTTATGCCACTTCGTAATTTTTTAAATATTCATCGTAACGGTTGAAATTTCGTACAATAGTGAGGAATATACATACATAGATAATTCATTATGATAATTTTTACGAATGTTTAAAGGTATTTTATTACCTTATTGTATTATTACAGGAAAATTGGAAAGAAATTGTGAGATCAAGGTGTGGAATAAAGAAAGTGTCCTCGCATACCCCACCTGAGGTTCGCGGCATATAATCAGATGGAAAAATATAAGATTCTAAGTTTTTCTATTCGATATGTTCCTCTTAGTAGGAAATCATAAACTTTCCAGTGCGACCAAATTTTAGCCCTAAGCTGTGTGCTGGGTGTGTTGTGCAGAGGTATTTAGTACTTATAGTCAAAATAAAACTGATCTTGTTTTGGGTTTTCGAATTATATGCAGATTGGTATCAGTGCGGTTTCTACAAGAAAACATTTAAAGTTATTTAAGCCGCCAAATAATAAACAAAAATTAATCAGTGTCGCAGTGTCAAATTCCAACTATGTTGAAAAAAGTGGTGAAATGTATACGCCATCGGCAGGAGCGGGTTGAATGAAGCTTGGAGGTGTTTTGAAGAATCTAGAGAACATTGGACTTTAAATGAATTGAAGATAACACGATACTGCCTGCTCTACTCTAAGTGATTCCTACTCTGCTCTAAGTGATTCCAGAAATATCCTGCGCTTATTGGTTTAATCATGCAGATTTGATTGATGTCAGTAGCGTTTTATGGTAAAACCTCTACTGTTCCAAGTGAAAATATGAAGTCGAGTATACTGCTATCTATAAAATTGTCAATTGGTCTGTAGATTAGAGAAATCAGATTAATTATTGATTGATAAATATAAGAAAAGCTCGAGAGATTTAAAGATAATACCATCCAGAATTGCACAAATGCAACAAAACGACGGAATGATAGACCCTATCTCTTGCTGAATAACTAGCGCGAAAACCATCTAGGATCACCATACGTTTTGATTCTAGTTCTACTCGATCGCGGACAGTAATGTTTTCAATTGGTCATGGTCTTGTGGAAAACACTAGCTGTAGGGCACCAGAGAAGAAGGGTATTGCTTAACCGCAGGGAACAACTCTATGATATACATGGCACATCTTAAAAGGAGGGACATTTTAAGGAAGAAGAGATTGGGAAATTTTAACCTCACAAATGTTCCCTGTAAACCACAACTATTGGCATAAATTTTTTACTATGCATAATCTCAGGGTCTTTACAAGTACAATCCCCGTCAGCAGAACTACCTCAACCACTAATACCCCAATAAATCGCTGCCCCCTTTACAGGAGTGTTGAACTCGCGATCACGGAAGAGAAGGTGCTTCTCGGCCCGTTCGAAAGCCGGCGTGGTGCGTGCTTAGGATAGACGTATATACTTACCTACACATAAAAAAAATTTAAATAAGAAATTAGGTAAATAAAACAAAAATGTGAATTATTGAATTTTTTTTAGGGAGAAGTGAATATCATTTTCTTTAAATAAATAAAATTCCTTATTCGTCAAAATAGGAACCACCAGCTTTTGTGATCTCGCTGTGATATGAAAATTTCCCTCTCGCGAAACCCTATTTTTAGAAGACAAGTAACAGGGTCCTTTCGACTTTATCCACATTATGAAACGTTTTATTTCTAACGTAGTGCGCTAAGCCGTTGTTAACAGAACTGCAGAGTACGGGACTTGCGGTAGAATCTCATAGGTCCAGGTCATTCTATTTTCAAAAGGAGTCTGTGATATGTGTAGTTTTGCATTGTCCAGAAGAATGATCGATACATGTTTTTTGAATAGAACCCATTGCGGCCAATTTCCAATGTATTTCGTCGATTTCATTACAATAATCGTTCCTCAAGGACTCAAGAGTGAATAGTGGACGACACTGCTTGCAGTTCACCACTATCGCCCTTATTTTTTCAGCATGCATGCAGGAAAGACATAGGCTTGTTTCTTGGAAGAGTACCACGCTCACTTTATTGGCACGACCGTAACCTGTTATCCAGTTCCCGTCACAGTTTATCGATCACTTCAAAAATGGTGTCCTTTTGTAAAATTCAGCAAACTGCAGATTTCAAATTTTCCTTTCTTCTGTCGATCACTCAATGCATAAAGAACACATTTGTGCACTTTTTCACCTTCCCAATGGCCTAGAGTTTATTGCTAATAGCTTTACGATTTTCAGCGGTGCTCATTAACGGAACGAAATTTTTAAAACTACCTCTGTTCAGCAAAACCATTATTAAGAACAGTGTTGATATTTCCAGTTACATGGGCTTCACCAAACTACAAGCCATGCACAAGAAGAAGAGCAAGACCATTGAACTCTTTTTTATGGCTGAAGAAGTATATAAGCCCAATTTCGCCTATCTTACAGTATACATAAAAAAGAGTTAAATATTGAACTTGTATATACCTAGCCTTGTAGTTTCGAGGGTTTTAGCTTCACTATAATTCGGTTTGAACTAATATATAACTAAGTGTAGAGTATATAGTATATTTCTTGACAATAAATATAAAAATCTGCTAAGTCCCCTAACAAAAATTGTTAAAAGTCACATACCTTTGAACTTTCTACGCAAAAATTTGATAATACACACAAAAAGACAAATACTTGGAGAGAGCTTGTACTGGAAAAAGTACTTGAAAAGTACTGAAAAACCTTGCAGTGTCCAATAATTTTACTTGAAACAGAGTACTTGGCCATTTTCAAGTACCAAGTACCAAGTATTTGACTTTTTCGAGTCCGAGTCCGAGGTACTGGGTACTTTCGAAGTACTTTAGTGCTGATGATGAGATTTTTGGATATCCAAACTTCTTAAGCTTAAGTTTTGTGACAGAATAGCAAACGAGTGTGGTGTGATACTTTTGAAGGAAAGAGCTAATTGAGGTGGGTTGATTCAGCCAATGATAATGGTGATTAGTACAGTAGAAGTTTAGCTTAGGCTACAAAGTTTGGAAGAGATGAGTAATAGCATACAGTTGGTTTCCATATTCACTCGCTCGCTGCTACATATATGCTTGTAAAATGTAATATAATATTTCATTATATTCCAGGATATTTGAATGCTCAGAATTAGTGCACATATTGTTCCTTCTGAAATTATCAATTTTTTCATGCAGAGCACGAAACCAGTTATAGAAAGTGTTGTACAAGTAGACTAAAAAACTTCTTCCAACTGAATGACTTCAAGAGTTATGTTAGAGTTAGAGTCACTGATTTGATTACGACAGAAGTCTTAATTAATTATTTCTGGATATTGACGTATATTTTTAAAAATCTCAATGAGTTGCACTTTGACTGACCAGTTGATTGAACTTCAATTAATAATGAGTAGACGTGCTGTTAAAATTACATAAGTACGTAAAATCAATCTTATACGAATAATTGTTAATCTTTTGAGTAATCACTAGTGTCGTATAATAAAATTTTGCTGAGTGACAGATTGTATCCGAAAAGAAAGTCGAATTTTAATCCCTTGATGTGAATGCAATCAACTGGAATTCTTACTTGCAACTCACTCGGTTTAAGCAGACACTCTTTCTGCACGTTGTCATCTGCTCTGTTAAATTAATTTCTAATTAAAAATAATGAAAAGGTAAAGATTTCCTTCAATGGTAAGTGATCGATTAAGCTTCTTCTGCTCATTTCTCTGCTCCAAAGAAACAGGCAGACATAATAATTCAAATAAGCGAGTGATCCAAGAAAACAACTTTCGAAATATCTTTTTTGGGTGGACTACTTTGAGCAGTTTACTTTCAGTTTTGAGTGCCACAGACATATCCGAAAAAAACAAAATTAAATGATGGGCAGGTAACATTTAATAAGACAATCATTGCTTCAAAACAGTAACAGGTGAATTTTTGTTTTCACTCTCGTTACACTTTTCACATCAATGGAATTTGCCTTATTCGGTTTAGTTATTGAATTGCTTTAAGTGGGAAATAATTTCGTACAATTTCAGAAATTTATATTTAGGAAATTTTTAAATTACAGTGGGGAAACTGGGGAACTGTGGGACTGATTTCGCAAGAATATACAACAATGCAAATGTAAACGTGGCCCCGAAAAATGAGAAAAACTGTATTCCGTAAAAGATTTAAATCAAAATACTATTATAAAATAAAAAGTGTTTAATTCCGGAAGTAGTGTTTTTGTCGGAATGGACGGACTTGTACGCATTAAGCTAATTTTGGTATCATTTCTCTTTTTTATTCAAGTAAACAACATAATAAAAAAACACCTTACTTTCCAATTAGGAAATATTTCGTACTGCTTCGGGCAGTGTTTTCTGGATGAATACTTCTTGTATATATTTTGACATATAGAGCAAAATGCGTGGTTAAAATCGTGCCAAAAAAAAAAAATTAATGTGATACTGCGTGGGAATTGCGTAATAAGTTTCTTTTAGTTTTCGTTGCAGGTTTTGGTTGGGTTGTAGAAATTTTGAAACTTGATATCACAAGTAAACGGAACGTCCTTATTTATTTTTACTTTCCAGTGGCCCAAGTCAGAGAAAGCGTAAATCGCCTATATCACAAAATGGGAACGGGTTACTCCACATGAGATAGAGAAGTTGGGTTTCAACCTTTACTTTTAACAGGGCAATTAAAATATGCGCTGAATGCTGTTTGCTAGAGTCAGCATAAATTCTATAAAATATTTTCGAAATAGAATTAGTCCTAGGCAGCTATCGAACAGGCAATAAGTTTATATTCTGTTTTATTATAAGCCAGAAAAATATATTTCTTAATTTTGTCCACTTTTAAATTCTGGAACGCTACAGTCGAGTGAAATAAATTTATGGATAGAAATAGAAATGGGCTTTTTCGGTGTGTTATGTTTTCAAACATGTCCTCAGCACTACATTTTTATGACTGAGTTCTTTCCGACTGCCTTTTAGCCTAAGAAAGAAGTCGTTTCGAATAGTGGCTTTTTTGTGGTTGAGTAGAGGTCCACGTTTTACTTGAAAAACTGCTGCTTATAGTCGATGGGGAAAACAGAAAATAGTAGTCTGTTCCACAGTTTCAAGAAGGATTCTCTAAATTTCACTCTTCGAGCAGGAAACTAATGGAGATCACATCACGTGCAAAGTATATAAGAGCTAATCGTAGCCAAAATTCAACTTGAGAGAAAAAACTCCTTCCACCATTTTATGTCCTGCCTGTCAAATTGTCTTTATTTATAACATTGTCAAAAGTGGAATAAGTGATTTTCGCTAATAGTGTGACATATTATTTCTTGTGTTCACTGAGCAATTTAAAAGAATTTTGTGCATAAATAATGTGCAGGCCTGAGGTAATATCCTTTCACAGGTAAAAACAACTAAAATGGATTACTTATAAAATGGAAGTTATTTGGAAGGCAAAAAAATTGAAATGACATGTATAAAATTTTAGAAAAATTGTTCACTGAAAACTTTGTTTACATTTTTTGTTCGAACGCCATTCTTGGTTATGGTGCCTGACACATTGGCGTAGGCTAAGAGTGCAGAATTGCAGAATTGAATTCTTATTTTTAGGTTTCCATAAGATGGAGTTTTGAGAAAAAAGAGGTTAGCAGCGATTGCTATTAATGAACATGATGTCAAAAACAGAAGTGTGATATGCTCTTAACATTTTTTACATAACGATTTGTTTTGCTTTAAATGAGAGTAAGACGACGTACGGCAAAGATGCTGTACCAGCGCTAGTAATAAGAGGAAATATAGAATAACAGCTTATTGAGTTAAACGATTATTATTATCATTTACGAGTCGTCATTTTGTAGTAAATTGGAAAAGCGAGAAAGAGACGATTCAGATGGCTGCTTTTAAAGAAAGTGAAGAAAGTCCTGCAAAGCGGATGGTAATTTTGATTTGTATTGTATAAGTCATATTATATAAAATAGAAATCAGCTATTGCATACAATTTGAAGCAGATAGAACTAGAAAATCGTCGAATATACCTGACCTCGAAGATATCAATGTCGAGTCTTTTATAGTTGAGGTTTCGGATGTAGCATGTGGAACGGAAGGACAAAATTTGGTAACTTTCAATAAAATTGTTCATACTAGAAAAAATAAAAGTGGAGTTGTTATCCTAAATGTATAGCTTAGCCTCTTAGGTGGTGTGGAAAATTGTACATATGACATACTTTTAAGTGAGTATTTACTTATGCAATTTTTTTTTTGTATTGAATAGTAATTTATTTTCCTTTATCTGTATTTTATGAAACAAATAGTTTCACATATTTTCTTTAAAAATTTTTTTAAAAATATTTTCTGATTTGAATTTTAAAATTTCGCGCCAATCTCATCCAATAAGCAAGAATTTTCGACGCCGTCACTGGCACGCTTGTCAGAAATGAAAATGGTTATGCTTTAAGAAGTATATTGCCATCTCCATTAGTTTCCTGCTCGAAGATTTCACTATTGTGCTAGGTTTTGTCACAAAAACGACGCATAGGGATTAATTTACAAGGAATCAGAGATTTGGTAGGAGCAATGTCTATTAAAGTTGGGCACGTGACATTGCGTCGAAGCTCCAGGGAATCAATTTCAGAAGTATATGCCCCATCGCCAATGAGCTTAAAACATTTTTTGGGCTTTGTTCAAATGTAATATTACTAAAACAACACGGATGAATTTCTTAAAATTTTGCTATGGAAATTTCGTGGTTCCCTAACTAATGTATTGCATTTCGAGTTACTGCGTGGAATGTAGGTAGGGTAGGTAACATGAATAATGGTGATTAAAAATTTTAAATCATCTCGAATACCCTAATAACATAGTATACTAAGTCTAAGTTCATTGAGTTGTTATTGTTGATATGGGAGATATTTAAGTTCAGGTGGAAGCTTCGTCGCATGCATTTTAACTCTTTCAGGAATGTCAAATCTTTATCAAAATATGGGCTCCAGGTAGAAACCACAAATTCCAGCTGCAGCCGAACGAACGCTTTATATGTATTTTTAGAAACATGTTGGGAGAAATTGAATGAGGGGGAGTTATGTGGCTGTTTTAACAATGTGCTTGTTGTGTTTACACTTTTTCAGGGCAAAAGGTATAATTACTCTGATGTCTAATTCTTCATCAAACGTTAGAAACATCAGAAAGTGTGTACGTATATAGGGGATTGTTTTTTCCAAGATGTGAAAAGTAACACTTAAATAAAATAAGCTTTAATAGCCACTTTGGATCCAATAAAAAATTCAATTGTGAGATGCCTATAATTTTAATATCATCATCTTATTGAGTGAAACAATTCTTAAGATACATAGGTTATAAAGGAATATATTTATAGGCCTATTAAGATACATAGGTTATAAATATATTCGAGAAAGAGAACGAGTGCCATGCAAGTGCCCTGTGGAACGCCATTAATTATCCTGCGACAGGTTGACACAGAAGAGCCCAACCAAGAAAAAAAAATCCGACGAAGGGAGAAAAAGGCTTTGATTCATTCGAGTATAGAGCCTATTTCAATTGGCAATCACAACGGGGACCACAAGCATTTATTTTAATCAATTTTATCAATTTATTTAACATTAAAGTGTCTACTCTATGACTAAGCTGATGAAAGCTTTTAATCTTATTTTTTATTATGGCTTTTCAAAGAATTTAAAAACTTGTTTTACATAGTAAAACGATAAGCTAGCTATCGAGCTCTGTGGTAAAACCAGGACTCTATAGTAGTTATTTATGTGGTAGTTACAAAATTTTTTAATAAATCAGAAGTTAGGCAAAACTTACAGAAAAAGATAAATGTGGATTATTTCGATAGGTATTCTGGTCTTCTATCACTGTTCGCTTTGATCCATGGTTAATGGGACACCCTGTATATTGTCCATAAATAATATGTGGTATTTTTTTCAAATTACTGATAGGCTTTATTTAATTCCCAGATACATATATAGTGAACTATCTTTTCTGCCCAAAGAAATGATGTGTGCAAGTTAAATTACAATCACATTGTGAGAAAAGTAGAAAATGAAGTATTGGAAAGAAGAAAGAATTCTCAATCGAAATAATTCTTATGATCGCTTATTAATCAATCTCTACTGCATTACCATACCGTGCACCAAACATCAGGTAACTTAGCTGGGAAAAGTCTATGCCATCAAAAACATAACTTGTAAAAAAACCAAGTCTCGCAACTCAGTTCTTCTACCGTAAAAAGTTGTGAGATCCATGTAATACCAAGTCGGTTAATTTATTCAGTCCCTACTTAAGGGACCTTCTGTCTTAAGTTATTACGTAATTAGCTAACCTAACAACATCTTATAATGACCATATCAATATTAAAAATCTTTTAT
>QYTT01079776.1:8188-21819 GCA_006980735.1 Dasypogon diadema | reverse complement strand
ATAAAAAGATGCAAAATTGTTGCAGATAATTCAGAATTATTTCAGGAAATTACAGTGGCCCTCAAGAGTAATTGAATTTCAATTATTTCTATAAAAATGACAGCATGAAAGATACCTTTTACCATTATATTGTGTAATGGTTGTATTATGTAAATAATTATTAAGAAATTCTGGGAACATTATATTATGCTACGTTACGCAAAGCTGTGATTCATTTGTACGTTTCACCGCCATTCTTCGCATACCAAAAATCACACAATTTTTTAAATCTAAGTGTGAAATATGCAAAATTTGGATAGCCTCGTTAATTTTAAATGTGTGACCATGTTATAAAAAAACCAATACATTTTAATTGATTGAAAGTATTATCTAACCCTAGTCGAGCTGATATACAACATCACCAAAAATGGCTTTTGATGGAACCACAGAATGGAAAACCCCGCCATAGTTTCCTTAGGCTGTCAAAACAGACTTTGGGGGCTCATTTGTAGTTTTGTGATTCAGTGGTATCGCCTCGGAGAACGAGTACCAAAAAAAGCAAAGGTCGCACAAAGCACCAGAAAGGTTATGGCAGTTTTCTGGAATACGGAAGATATCCTGCTGCTGGACAAGGAATGTAATACCATTGTAAATGCCACATATTATGCTGAACGACGGTAAAAAATTAATAGGAGAAAACTTCTGGTCTTGTAACCTGCTTCACACAAAGTTTTCGCCAAAAAGTAGAAACACAGACATAATAACAATGGTTTCCTCCAGGAAGCTAACCTGGAGCTGGAGGACACGGCACTCCGCGGAGCAGGCAGCCTTAACCGCACTCAGCGACGCATGAAGGAGCGTTCATCTTCAGCTTACCAGTCGATGATGATCATCGCGTCATTTACGACCCCCAATCAGGTTTAAAAACTGTCTTATAAATGAAAGGTTATTTGAGACATCTTAATTTGAAGGATTTATTAGTAGCGATTTTAAATTTAGCACGAAAAAAGCAGCATCATTTTTCAAGCTGGAATCAAACAAGAACGCGGCAGTTAGAATGGTTTTGTCAAATATTTATTAGGATCGATAAATCTAAGCGATGTGGTTTTAAAGCATTTATTACTAACAAAGTGGAACAGCAACAATTTACAGAAATGGATATCATAGAAACATTTAAAAAATATCTTAACACACATAGTATAAGTGGATTAAAGAACGATTAAGAGAACATGGAGAACATTTTTAAGAAATTTTTCCGACACACTATGAAATCCAAAGAAATTAGAATCACCCAAGACTTTACCAGTGAACTAATACAAAGAATTCCTAGAAAAATATTATTATCTGCGTATGATAGTCAGTGTAGTCAGTATCTCTAAATGCAACATTTGTTAAGAAACAGATAAATTTTCTAATTTACGTCCATTACCCATAGTAAATCAATCAGGCCATTGATTAGTATCATGGAGTTTAAAAGTCAACTCTCAAGTAAAATCTAAATATTTACATTTCCTTCTAAACATACAAAATCAATAATACTCCGGAAACTTGCTAATGAGATAATGGGTTGTGTTCACTTAAAAACAGCTCCATTTAGAAGTAGAGGAATACCGTCCCCCTTCTAAAGACCCAATTACATCCTCTTAATGTGATTGAAATAGAATAAGTCTAAATGTTATTGCTAACAGTATTGATACTCCCCCACTGATCTAAAAAACCAAGGCTATTTTCAGTATCTACAATAGGATTTTGCTTTTACTACTCAGATACCCATATAGGATTAAAAGTGTCAAGCAGCGAGCTTCCGGAAGCATTAATTAAATACTGCTCCTGGAGTTTATTATAGTAATTTCAGGACATCTCTTGTTTGTGACCTTTCTGTGACATGTATTTAAAGTAAAAAGGCAAAAATATATATTTAAGGGCTTTAGAAAGTTCCTTCTAGTTTCTCTGCCTGCCTGGGCTGCTTTGAATTACTTAATTTAATGAATGAATTTCATTAATGGAGAAGTGTAACCAATTAAAAAATTAGTAGAACAAGATGTAAGGAAGAAGCAACGAATTTCCTTCCTTAAGCTAATTGTATTTTGTATTCTGAAATAAAAAAAAAATATTGCATCATTTCAGATTTTTTTCCAACATGACGTAAATATGACAGAGGCAAAGTCTGGTATTGACATTAAATTATTTGGGTGAATTCCCCTAATTTGCATTATAATTTATTCGAGATTCAATAAATCAATTTTGATTGGTTCGTATTTTCCAATTTAATTTGAGGACGAAAGCTCAAATTATTCATAGGATAATTTAAGATGAGGAATACAAAGAGAGGCAAAATGAATATAAGAGCATTCATCATTTTTGTGAGCAAAAGGGTATTTTTTTTATTATTTTATTTTCCAAGCTTTTACTTCTTTATGTTCTTTACCCCTCTTTCAACATAGGGAAAATATATTCTATTGGATCAGAAGTAACCTAAAATCTGTCGCGACTCAAATATTTCTTTTGAAAATTAAGCCACTGGAAATTTGTCAATTTTTTAGCAAATCAACTACAGAGTCCATTTTCGTAAAAAAATTTCTTATTTTATTTTTTAAACAAAATAAAACTACGGGATATATATATTTTTGTATCTTGCAAAAATTTATGTAGAAGAAAAGACTATCAGGAGCTTGCACAGTGCAGGGGGAAAGAAAATTCTAAGAAAGAGAAGGTTGGGGATTTTAAAATGACAAATGACAAGTAAGCCACAATTTGGCATGAAATTTTACTGTTCAACATCTCAATGGCTTTGGAAGTATAATTTTCATCTAGAGATCAGACCCGATATCGAAAGAACAGATAAAAGTTAGCATTTTAAAGATTTTTTTTCGATTTCGGATCCAGTAAATGGATTTGTGTACTAAAAACTGGTTTCAAATCCTTACTAAAACGTTAAACGTTAAAAGTTTTTGAAGTAAGATCTTCCAAGTCGGTTTTTAAGAGATTTTCTGTTAAACGAACTCTTGGATTTTATATACATGTATTAAAGATTTGGAAACAAGTAATTTGGGTCGATCGTTAAAATAATCTGATTGACTAATTCTGGAGTAGTCCCGATGGCATTCCTTCCTGTTTGTCGTCCATTGTTTCCATTCTTTAATATCTGTTTAATCTGCTCTGGTGCTTTTTCGCATGTGTGGATGCTCTCTACGATTATCCCCTTGAATAAAAAGGCAATAAGTGTGCTATCTTAAATTATAGATCCACTGCCAATTTGCCATGTCTCTCTAAGTTCCTCAAGTCTCTCATTTATGAAGTCCTGTATTTTAATTGTAAGCCTTTTTCTTTCATCTTTCCACTATAGGTTTGTTAAAGAAAAACCAACCACGACTAATCTATTGGAATTTTCTAGATACTGCCTGTTCTCCCTTGAGGCTGGTGAGCAAGTCGATTTCATTTTTACAGACTTCAACAAGGCTTTCAGTAGGATTGATCACTGGATCACTGGATTGTCCATAAGACTTCAACTCTCTGGAATTGTTGGCCTCCCATGGCATTTCTGTCCCGACACCCTCCTTGAGGGATCATGGCTTCTTGCAATTATCTTACCATCGTACTAAATACGGCATTAATGAGTCAATATCTTCAATGTACCGCTTTTTAATTCCCGTTACAATCTTATTGACTTCCATTTGTCTGGAAACCAAATTAAAGGTCAGCTTCGTTAAGGTTCATTCTTGCATCTTTTTCTTGTTGTTGTGATGTTCTTTTACTCCTTATAATTTTTATATTATTATCGTTATTGTGTTATTTTTCTATTTTATTATTCTTGCTTTCGTTTTAGTGATAGTATTTTGTAATAACCAGTTTTGATGAATTTTTCAAATAAATAAATAAATCACTTCCTTGACAAACTACATCAAGCAGGCGAAAGGGGTGGAAGCACATTTGGGCGCCTCAAAAAGCGGTTCTTTGATTTGGATGGAGTTTTCTCTGGCATAAATAAATAAATCAAACAATATTCTGTAGTTTTTTTGGTCGGTGTAGGTATACTAGAACTTTATTAAAAAATAACGTTTGTAATAAATATGATTATTTTGCATCGCATTCACATTTGAGGAAAAATCTATAAAAAATATAAAATATTCTTGAAAGCATTCCTTAACATATGCAATTCGTTCCATCTTCGTAGTTTTTATAGCTTTTGAGAAAATTAATTTTGAAAAATGAAGCCGACTGTAACTATTTTCTCAAGTATCTCAAGGATAGGTCAGGGTCAAGGGTCAAAAACCATAAATGAGGTATTTTCATGAAGTAACAATATCATTACATATAATATTTCAAGCATTGGTTCTGTGAGCCATTTCGCCATGCTTATCTCGCTGGAACCTTTAAAAGCTTTGATCATAAAATTACACTGTTGTGGATTTAATTTCCTGAAAGAGATTTTGCCACTGTACCAAGTGACGTTTTGGATTAGAGAAAGTTTTAATCCTCCCCTGCTTAATAATGAAACAAGTTTGAAACATTTTCGATTTAGATTGTTTCTAGGGACTGTTTTTCAAAAAGCAATAAATTTTCTTTCCAAGCTTGCCAAACTCGTCAAAAAGTTACAGCCCTTGTAGCAAGTAGGTAAGATACATCAAAACGAAGCGAATAAGTTGCGGCTCTTTAATTATTCGTATCACATTCATCCAACCTGCACCGAAGCCATTATGTTTTCATAGGGTGATAGTTAGTTTTTATAGATAATTTAATATTGTTGGGGTAGTAACTTTTGTTGAAGAATTATTGATTGCAGAAATAGCTTTTTTATCAAATATTTAAATGCACTCTTAATCCAGATGCAGATTGTTCAGTTTCTTTGAATAACCTCTGCGGCGAATTCTACTGGAGATAATTGCCAATTGGTGAATGACGGGATTCGGGCTGGTTAATACAGTCTTGGAGAAAAAGCTCCTAGTTATGTCATGACATATCTTCAATTAGGTGAATGTACTCAAGTCGCATTACTAGACGACATCTTCAGATAAGATAAGGAAAAGGAGACCGATGGTGCATGGAAAATAATCATAGGGGTGCAAAAATCAGCAGAATGTGTCTAGAAAATGCAATTAACTCTAGGAATATTAACAGGTTGCACAATATCATCCATATTTTCATATTTTTTCATTACGCTCTTTACTCTAATGAATTGCGAATTAAGAGAAAAGTTTTAAAATTCAATTAATTCCTTCAAAAAATTCATTTAAAATTCAATTGCAGTGAAAACATAATTGGGACACTGAATGGACCAGCCTTTTTTTGACCCGATTTCGAGATGTCCCTATTAGAGAGGTTTTCAAAAAGGTATGGAAGAAAACGATGTAAAAGGATAAAAATACTATGCTACATACATTATATTAGAAATTAACAACTACCTTTTTCGTGGATAAAAATGGAACAAAATAAAATTAGTTTTAAATTATTTTGTTATGTATGTATGGTAATGATTTCCAGCATTTTTTTTTATTATTGGGAGCTAGAAAACAGTTTTAACAAAAAGAAATACATGTTAACAAACTGTCTTTCCGAAAATTGAGAGCAGTAAGTTGCTGAATAGTAAGGTAGCATCCTGTAACAACTTAAGCCTTAAAAATGGATACAATGCCAAAATGCCTTGTTCTATAATTTAAGTGTCCCAATTAGTGCTGTCATAATTTTTTTGTATTTTGTGAATGGCGTCCCATTTGAGAGATGGGTCCCATTTTAAGGGTAGCTATAAAATGATGCAACTCGCTGTCCCAACTAAGTGGTGTGGGTGTCCCAATTAAGAGGGCATTTTGTATGAAAATACGGAGGGTGGGAAAGAATGTTGTCACAATTGGGAATTTGTCTCGATTATCGGGTGTCGTAATTAAAAGTTTTTATTGTATCTCGAGAGCAGCTAACACACCATAAACTTAAATTGAATGCCATCCTTTGGGGAGTTGAAAATTTACCCCATTAAGGTACGTTAATGATATTTTTTGATTTATTTTCATATAAAACTGATAAAAAAATTTGATTTTTAAAATTTGAATGCTAGTAACTTTGCAACCAACGGGGGTAAAAGGGGTAGCTAAGAGATTGATTAAATTACAGTAATATTTACTATTGAATAAGTTACGAAGGAGTTACAGGCTAATCACTAATAATCGAGCCAAAACTATAAAAATTCTGCTAGTTCAAAAAACTGTTAGGAACTCACCCCTCTTAATACCCAGATTAACAGAATACCAGATTTGCTTTTGCTTTCATTTTAATAAATAAAATTGATACAATGCACGAGCATTCAAATTTACAAACAAAGCCTGTTAAAATTCCGTCTAATAATAACTGACTGAAAAATATCAAATATCTATGTACATATATGGCGGTGGGCTCGGTCCTTTATACTAAGAGAAACTCATTAATTTTCCTGCATATGCATAACTTAATTGATCCGCTCGAAGTAATTGTGATTATGGTTTTACCTTTACATCCCATCTTGTGGTTTTAAGTAATTGTTATCGTTGCGGAAGTGAATATTGGATTTTGGCAAATAGTGTTAATTTTCTCCTGGAAATTGAATGTTATTATTCAATGTCTGGACAAGTAGATATTTGACATGAACATGTTCATGTCTATTTCCATTAGATAAACCAGAATGATTTATGGATACACAGAGGTTTATCCAATTTAAATTTATGCTCTAATAGCTCGTTGCGAAATTTCTCGTTCGTATATCAGACAGCTTTGTATAGGAAATGCTGAACTGTAATATAAAATTGTTTAACATTACGGAAAACGAAAGTTGCTGTGCATTATTGATTATACTTGTCACAGAAACATACTCCTCATGATAGAGAATTTTTAACATTTCAGAAGCTAGCTAGGCACTGTCGTTCTTTTCACTGTTTCAAAATACTTTATATCTGACATATTAGGAATATTCGGGATTTATATGTTCCAAATTGCTTTTAATAGCATTTAAGGGTAAACCATATTTGCATATATCCAAAGTAAAAAATTTTCGAATTCAAGGCATATACAAAAAGGAAAAACTTTTGCTCTAAAGGCTACGAGTATATAACCGACTTTTAATTTTGATGGCTTTGCACAGAGTAGCTTTTAGAAAGAAATGCGTTCTTATTTATTGACACATGTTTTAGAAAAGAAACAAATTTTTCTGGTCGTGATATAGCATTCGCACATTTATTTAACCCGTTTGCAAATATGTTTAACTCATTTGCAAATAAATTTAACCTGTTTCCAAATAAGTCTAACCTATTCGCACATAAATTTATACTTTTAACAATTTTATTTAAATTATAAAGTCCATATAAGATACCAATTAAAAAATCCTTATTTTAAGTTGATGAACATTTTCCTCCCTTTCCTTTTCCTTTTTTATCGAGTTCCAACGATAATTAATTCTAGTCATAATTAGGAACTCCGAAGACATTGATATTATGAGTTAAAAGGAAATTTAATTGTAATGCTTTTTTATAGAAACGGTGCTTGACTACTGCAATATTATCATAAATACTGTTACTGGTTACACAGTAGCACTGTACTCGTACAATAATCGATGACAATACGCAACGTAACGTCAACTTAAATTCTTTGAAGATGATTTTATAGTTCACATAGGGAGACTGGTTACTAGTTTTATGTTCCCTGGAGGCGCATAAAGACCACCGCCAAGTCAGAAGAAGGTCTGTGAGACCATCAACAAAACCAGCAAAGAAAAACGAAAAAGGTGTGAGAAAATGTAAATAGAGACATTACCCACTGTATTAGTAGGGAATGCGGCAAGTAAATACTATATGGCTTGAATACGTTATTCAATTCTACATTTATTACATTTGAAGGAATCATCGTTTTGTAGCAAAATCATGCATGAAGTAATAGAATACTGGGTTAAAATTAAAACGTGTTTATTCAAAAGCTACAGGTAAAATTTTTGCAACAGATGTGTTTGGTCACTGATAGTGGGAGTATATATTTACTCTTTATATGTGTTAATATTCTTCTTTTGAGAATGTTTTTTATATGTGGGTATGTGTTGGTTTATGTATCACGACTCGAATATAAAATGGTTAGGTAGGATGAAACGCCAGCATGAACGTGTTAAATACCTTCTAACCCAAAAAATTAAAAAAATTCTCAATATCTTAAAGGTTGGTTCCAAAGGAAATCATTAAGCTCAGATATAAAAAAAATTTATAAAAACTTTCCCTTTCATTTCTCAAGTAATATTAGAATAAGTTTTTAGTGTAAAATTCCAGGGTAAAGAAAAAAACTTATCCAACCTTAACAAACATTTCCCTAATTCTATCTTTAATGAGTAAATCAAAATTCTCAAATCGTTAAAGATATGTCAATTGTATCTAAAAATCTAGTTCACCGTAAGTCAGAAGCTGAAGTTGATGGCAAGAGATCTTTGCTAACTTTCGAACACGGCAGGGTGCACGCCATGTATTAAAGCAATCGATGTAAAGGCCAAATATCGACCCGAGACTCCAGACGTCTTACGGCCATGTATAATTCCATGACAGCATCAAATCTCAAGAAAGAAGAAATGTCGGATAGGAAACTTTTGCAAATTTTTCCACACGAGTGGATTATTGTCGTTGAGGACTCTGTTTACTTGTGAATAAAGAAAGCTCATGGAATCGTAAACAGAAATTTCGTCGGTGCTATTTCGTTGATTTTTACCTGTATTTATTTGGTGAAAACGAATTCAGGATAAAAGTAAGGGACTTTTTTTATTGTAATTGATACCTGAGAAATGTATTTACTTACCTGCCACGAGAATAACAACCTCCGTCCAATTAAGCTTCTTTGCAATGCTCTTTACAGCGAACGATGTTGCTTCGAAGGATGGCAAAAAGTTGTTGGATGCCTGCAATTAAGATAATTAAACGTTTTGTTAGTAGTAACAGTAGCACGGTAGTCTTTTTATTTAGATTTTTATTCAGCCCTTCATCAACTCATTAAAGTAGCAATAAAGCTTGGTAGTTAGGTTTTCTGTAGCACGTTAACATCTCCGGTAAGTGCCATTAGCTGGGATTTTTCCCATTAGCAAACCTCTACTTCACAGTACATGAATAAGTAATTAGCAAGTATAAACGTTTATTTTACAGATTTGCACATAAATGTTGCTAATTGGAATAATTATTTGATGATTTTGTCAAAATTAAATTTACCTCGTCTGAAATTATCTTTTATCTCCGTTGTTACATCTTTTTATGCATGGTGAGATAAGGTGAATCTTCAAATATCAAAATTTCCCACAAATATTACGTACACAATGAAAACCTTTTAGGGAAAAACCAATAAAGCCAACAAAGTTATTGCACAGAATTAAAGATAGAATAGAACATCCTTGTCATTTATACTTCCTCTCCAATGCAGATAATTCTTATGTTTGCTTCTCAGGTAATTTTTTAGTATGCATAATAAAGGTAACATTTTCCTATGTATGAGAGGCTAAAGCTTTGCAATTCAATTCGTCATAAAGAACGACTACATAAAAAAGGATTTTGTAGATCCACCGTATAAGGGTTATTTTTGTGACAAATTTCCTTACAACAATAAAATTCAATGGTCTTTTTTAACGCATTCCTCCATGGTTTTCTTCCAGCTTAAATTGGGGCCCAGTATGACTTCCAAGTATTTCGCCTTAGTTTTAAATTTTATCATCGGGCTCTTTAAGAGTGTGTCGATCTAGTTGCAAAAAAATAAAAAACGGTTAAACACTTAGCGTTCTCAGAGCACCACATAAAGTCCCTGCTGAATCATTGTTAAAAGCTCTTCGCCATCAAGGAAGGTACATAAGGAATATTCCTCATTTTTAAAAACTTTTCTACCCTATTACGTTGTTGGTGCCGTCATGGCCATTTAATAGGGAGCCCAGAGGGACTGGTTCTTCATTGCTGTGCTCCCATTTTACCATCGTTGGATCTATAATTGGGCATAAAATTAAGTTTATTTCTTTCGTCGCTAAAAAGATTATTGACTTATCAGCGCCCTTTTGCAATCAAAGAATATATTGTTGGAGCTTCTGTCTCTGAAGTATGTAACTTCTAATCTAAGGTTCCTGGATTAGAGCAATATTGAGGAATTGCTCTATTAACAGGGGAGAAAGATTGTCGGTTGAAGCCTTAAGGTCCATTTACATCTATGTGGTTTTTGTTTGCCAGAAGCGTACGCGCTAGGAAATCAAAAGCGCAAAGACTCCCATATCCTCTGGGAATCACTTGCACCGCTGCACGCGTCGTAAATTTTCAGGACAATATATTTTGCTCGTTGCAAGCAAAAAGCGCATAGATGTAAATGAACATTTAGAATGATGCAGGTTGATCTGGATCACTCACATATAGTGTTGATCTTATGACAACTGTTATCCCTTGTCAACTGTGTCAGGCATATGTACGACCGTGACTGGCGAAGGATTATTGTTTCCCCTTAAGTTTGCCCAAGAGGGTGAGCAGTACCATCTGTACCTTTCTGCTTTTCTTGGACCTATTTGAGCATTTTTTATAGTAGACTTACCTGCACCGAATTGAAGATATAGCGAATTTTAAATATATACATTTCCTAAGGGGGGAAGGTATTCAGAAATTAACTGCATAATGACTTCGTGAACCTCTGAATTTTATAGTGAATTCTATGGTTCATTAAATGTTTTTTCTTTACTCCAATAGGTTTCAATGATGACAATGATTTCCAACATTTATATCAATATAATTCTAAACCGGTAGCATAAATGTTTAAACTTCAATGACATATTACTATTAATTATTACATCAGAGTAAAATCACCATAGGTTTTCCACCTTATCAGCCCGATATAAAGCGAACTCGTAACACTCTGATAGTTAAAGCCATTGTATGTAAATTTACCGCTACTTAAAATTCATTATCACCTTTTGAATCATAGTAGCTTCTCTGTCGGCAATTTCAATCCCAGTGGTAATTTGTGTTATCAAATAAATCGATTTACAAATAGGATAATGAAGCTCGCCCCATTGATTGAATAAACAACGTGGGAAATCCTGACGAGCTCACTTGACTAGCTTCGGGGCACATGTTATCCTTATTTTCAAGTATTCCTGGGATGTGTTTATTTACATCGATAAATTGGAAAAAACAAATTTAATCCGTCGAGACGCAAATCAACTCACTGTTGGCTGTTTGTTTGCATTTAATAGAATGCATTATTTACAACAGGAATCTCGTTACATGGTAGCATCTTTCGTTGAAATCAGCCTCATCTGTTATTATGATTACAAAGTCGAAGTTTTTGCAGTGGAGAAGGGAATACCAGGATATTGTTGTTCCAGAGAAAGCATCTATTACGTGTGAATTTGTTTTCACCGCATTTGTCTCAAAAGATGTTGACTATTATACGAAGTGTTCTCGAGAATCAGTGAAAATCGATGCACTTCACGTTTTGCACTAATTTGATTGAGCTGCATCGGGAATCGTTGCTATCACTAAATATTCTGATAGCTGTTTAAGGAATATAAAGCGCCTTAAGTGGATTGCACACAACTTTAAAATCATCTTCTGGAACTACTGAAAGATGTATGAGTTTCAGGATTGAATCAATTCTACAGAAAATGGGATTGAGAACCATTTTCCCTGAAAGGATATTTTCAGTTACTGATGTACATCTTGCATGACACAATTTATCCTTTAAAAATTTGATTGGGATTAACTTAAAAACTTAATTTGAAATCCTTGGTATGGTTCAGTTTATAAAATTATTCAACCTTTTTATACCTTATTATAGACAGTTGTAAGGTATTATAAGTTTAAGCAAACGTTCGTAGACCATAAAACAAAGAAGACAAGACATTACGTATAAAATACGTGTCGGTGTGACCAGCTTTTTTGCTCCTGGATAAAGAGTACGGAAGGGACAAGAGTGTTTCCCCTAAGATGACATGTTCCCCGTAGAATTCCATAGGCAGAGTTGTAAGGTTTCTTTGGGAGGGTTGAACAACTATCAAGAAATTGTTAAAATTACGTTGTTTTTAAAAATTGCTTCTAGAATTCTTTAAGATTCGAAGTATAGATCGCTTGGAAACCAATTAATATTCATAATCTCTTGGTTCATCAAAATACAACGAACGTACTTCTCAACCCTTCCTCAAAAGTTGCAAATTTTACTTACGTCATTTGAGAAAATACTACTAATATTAAGGCAAGCGCGTTACCAATACTAGAAGAAAAAAGTCGATAGTTTTTATATTCTTGTCTTCTCAAGATTTTTGGCGTAGTAGAAACTCACCACGCGGTTTTTTTACATTTCCAAAAGGTAAAATCCTATGGTGACCTTAGTAAAATTTAGCCAGCCAAAATCACGAAGCGCGTGGTTCTCCGCTCATGTAAATGGTAACTTATTAAGGTACTTACAAATGTCGATGTGTCAAAAACCGCCGAACCTAATAATATCCCGCCCATGCTTCTGACGTGCCGAGTCTCTTCCTTGGCTAAACCTAGATCTTTGACACGATCATTTGGTCTAGATCAATCTCTATCCATTTGGATTGAAAGTTCTCTTTCTGACCGTTCGACCTGTGTTACTTTGGTCGGTATCACCCTCAACTCTTATAGTATCAATGCCGGCAAGGTTCCATATTGTCTCCCAATCTTTTACTACTTTTTATTAGTGAACCTCTCATTTCCAATCAAATTCACAGCTTTTCTGATGCACGGCATCACCTTTGATCTCGCGTACTCATTTCAATCAGTTGCTGACTCTTGCGGTGATGCCACTGATAATAATCGAACAACCATGATCAGGTTGCTCAATGTCGTTGATCGCACAGTCACCGCAAGTTATGCTATATATTTCCGATTCGTCAAGATAATCAATTTTGTATTTCGGATTTCCTAAAACGTCCGTTAACTTTTTTCTATTAATATGAACTACTTTCTTATTCTCTCTCTTAAATATTTTTCAGCGTTATTTGTTAAATTATTTTCAAATCGAAGTGTTATTCTTTTTAATTCTTTTTTAATTACTGTCTGTAGTGTGGTCAGGCTTGTCTTTTTAATTTTCTTGGCATATGTATTTATTAGTATTTCCAAGTCTTTTTTCCTTGAAATCATTAATTTTTGCTATTTCCTTGATGTGGTTATATTCTTTCATATACTCCATAGCTGGTAAAGGTATTTTATTCAGTCTATATATCATGCTATTAAATGCTGCCATTTTATGTTGTCTCCAGCAATATGAGTCCTGTGTGATGAATTCTTTTGTCGTAGTAAGTTTTCTGTATATGTCAGATTTAATTTTACAACCCTCTCTTATTAGTACCAAGTCAAGAAAAGGCAGGTTTTTAGGGTTCCGTACCCAAAGGATCAAAAACGGGACCCTATTACTAAGGCTCCGCTGTCCGTCCGTCCGTCCATCCGTCCGTCTGTCACCAGGCTGTATCTCATGAACCGTGATAGTTAGACAGTTGAAATTTTCACAGATGATGTATTTCTGTTGCCGCTATAACAACAAATACTAAAAAATAGAATACAATAAATATTTAAGGGGGCTGCCATACAACAAACGTGATTTTTTTGCTCGTTTTTGCTAGATATTGATAACGGAAACAGATAGACGCTTGAAATATTCACAGAATATTTAGTTATATATTCACT
>QYTT01079775.1:63365-79471 GCA_006980735.1 Dasypogon diadema | reverse complement strand
TAAATGTGGACCCAGTAAGAGAAGGCATACAACAACGTTAAACCTCGTTACATTCCATGACTTGCCAGAATTTCTGGACATTTATTGCGACATGATGCGATGGATGTCTTGATCAGATACGATGGAAGGTGTAAGATAATCATGGGCTGGTATCTCTATAATTGTTCCGCTATTTAGTCAACCGACTGTGCACCTGTCCAGAAAAACTTAATGGGCTTGGCGCTAGCTTGTGGATGATGGTCAGAGACCTGAAGTAAAGCGAGCATCTTATCGGCCAAACATATCGTCCACTTTTCCTTTAATTGGGCTGCCGAGAGTAATTATATTGTATAGAGTGGAAAATGCAGTGGAATCAGGTCAATTCGGATAAATTTGATGCAGTCACATTGAAAGTTCAAGAAGTAGTACATTAATTGCTAATTTGTAGGTCCCGTTATTCATTTGCTATTAATTAGCATATTTACTTATCACAATTAAAAATGAACAAATGGGTTGCCCGCTAAATATCTGAGGAGATGAGTTATACTAACTGTTATAATAGTTGTTATTTATTGTACATTGTCATTTATTTTACAATATTATTGAAGTCTAATAAATGTGAGGATTGCTAAATTCAAAGGAGACAAAAACGATTGGATCCTGGCCTTTAACTAATCTCATCTTCCTGTGGGAAAAATATACCCTACAGGAAGTTCGTTAGTTTGAGCTTTGAAGGTTACCAGAGTCTCACGTTCGATTTTCAGACCCTTTTGTCTTAGTTTTGGTGCTCATGCCAACTCTTTTCGCCGATTCAGGACTTCTTCCTCAGAATCTACCCAGCAGCTCAAAGTGCAATTTGGGGCTGTTTGCCGCAAGAGATAATGACGAAATTCTCAGATTATTCAAGAATAGTAGTTGAAAACAAAATCAAAACCTATACAATCCAAGGAGCCATTTACCTGGGAAAATTTCGTTTACTTCTGAAAAGGCAGCATTTTTCTCACCGTGAATCACTTAAATGATAAATATCAAAGCACACTAGAATATCGGCCATTAGCAGAAAAAAATGGGATCACATTTGCCTTCTAAATGAGTCTAGGTTGTTTAGGGTTCGCTTCTATGCCACCTCAAACCAAGCATTTGGTCGTTCCCGTCTCATTATATGCGCATTTGTTCTGAAGAGATGATCCTTGCAGAATTCCTTTCAGATTCACACTCGTTGAATCAGATTTAATTAAAATTTTTCCCAACACCTGAAAAAGCACTAAGAGCTCTCATTTGCAAGCAAGCACGCTCTAATAGGCGCGTGCTACTGTGGCTAAAGCACACACACTTGGTGCTCCGCATCCGAGGCCCTCAAATCGACGTACCTCCTAGTGCAACTCGTTTGCAAAAAATGCAATTTACCACATCATTAAATACAGTTTCTCATTACTAGAGTTTTTTTCTCTTCTGTTTTTTTAAACGATTTGTTTTAATCATGAAAACTAACAGGGCTGGAAGAGGACGGAACTCGTGAGCCACCGCCCCAAAGTCATTTCGTTCCTTCAATTTACACTTTGACACTTACCTAACTTGAAAAGCATCCTGCCAAGACAAAGGACGCTCATTTCCCATCCATCCACGGAATCGGTGCTTCATCAGCATTTAAGGACAATTCCCGGAATTTTCCTTTTTCTGATAGAACCCGTTCAATCCGACCTTAGTCAGGGCGCTCCTTTTTTCTCTATCTCTCTCTTTTGGCCTGATAAAAACGATACTCCCTTTGTCGACGATGCATCGTATAGGATCCATTATACTGGTGAATCCCAGAGGATACTCTGCTTTCTGCTTTTCTCTAAATCCCTTAGGAAAATAGAGAAAAAAAATTTGTTAATTGCAATTAACGTTTTCGCATCGTTAATTGCTCCTGTCCCGCCTTGTCAGAAACTTTCAGGATCGAGTAATCATCGACGGGCACAAGAAGGGATTTTTCGTGCACATTCATTGAAGCAGGAGCAGGAGGTAAGGGAGCACAAATTCACTATTTCGTAAGAACTAATTTCTGAAATGACAGCGATGATGGCGACGACGGTTTTGATTACTCCTGGCTTTGAAGGTTTTTACAGCGTTCATGATTTTCTCATCAAGTCACTAATCGTGTTGTGTTTGAAGTCCTTTCATAGATGAAATGTTAATGGCAGCAGCGCTCCGTTTTCGAGAATTTATTTACGGCAAAAATGGTGAGTGCTACTTTTGTTTTGAGGATAACTACTAAATAATCTAGTCCTTTTACACGATTTCCAAAAAGAACTCATCTTTTTCAGAGTATAGTTAACCTGCGCTTATAAAGTGGCACTACAAAGGTTCAATGGCTCAAGTGCTAACAAACTGAATATTCTTTTTGAATAGTAAAATAACTCCTCAGATAAATATCTTTCATGTCATGGAAAGGATTCATTCAACTATTTGGTATCGCTATGATATGGTCTGAAGAGAAATTAGGAAAGAACTGGGAGCATTTTTAGTTGTATTCAAACTATGCGAATAGATTTCGTATATGTATACCAATTAGAGAGAGCATCGATATCTCTCTGGATAACGCGCGGTAGCTCACAATACATTAAGTCCGGGCTCAAATTTCATCAGCGTCTATCAATGATCTAGCTTTTAAGTTTTGCTCCTGGCACTAGGTTGATCACAAGCCGTGTCTGGTTCGAAATTTATGTTAATTAATAAGACCAGTAGGTAGTATTATTGTCAAGAAACAGATTTATTTCCTCAGGACTGTAACACTCAATGAGTCATTTAAAGCAAAAATTATTGTTATTATATATTAGTAAAAGTTTAAGCATGCTATTTGCGCAACCCAGTCGTTACATTGGTTTTTGTATTGTATAGATTCATATATAAAATATAACATCACCATCATACAAATTTACTTGAATATCTTCTACCACTTATGAGAGATTATTTCTAAACAAACAAAACATTCGAAGGATCAGCACTAGTCCTTTAGAAGCTTCATAGACAATTGATAAGAAGAATCAGAATGTGTTTGAACTATGTAAACCCGCTACTGATGATGAGGTAAAAACTTTTTCATCAAAGTTTTTGTAGAATTGCACTATGAAGATCTTCGAAATAAACTTCGGCGTTCGGTAAATTGTACTACAAAATTTCCGTTTGAAGATTGTCATTAAATTTAGTAGAGAAAAATGTTTGTTTCCAAAATTCTAAAAAAAAAGTGTACACTAAACAAAAATTGTACCCAGAGCCAACAGACAGGGGGTAAAAGAAAGGATATATGAATTCCGAAATCCTTATCCTGGCCGAAGACGTCATTCTTCAAACCAAATTGCAGATGTGCCCTGAGGGTTAGGAAGCACAGCAGCAACAAAAGCTCTCAAAGCATTCAAATAAGCTAGAAACGGTCAAGTTGGCCGTACCTCTTAAATCTCACGGCTAAGGTTTATTAACACATCAACAGAATTCAGAAATTCTTTAAGAAAATTAAACCTCCGCCTCTACACCTCTGAAAAGCCCTGAGGTAGACAGTTGCCCATCGAAACTAGTTTACAATTCCAAACGCTCTAGTAGATAAACATATGAACCAAGACAATAGTGTTCTCTACACCATGAATGGAACACCCGTGCCAACTTTAGGAGAGAGATCGTTATCATTATATTTACAGATTACAACAAAGGTGAACAGTACAGAGGTGCACAAGTTCCAGGACATTTTAGACAAAAGAATCCGCGGCCTTTCAAAAAAGTAGCCAATCCAGTTTAATACCATATGAACAAGAAAATTAACCGCGACTAACGACCATACAGTAACTACAAAGACTGCGGTTACTATTCCTGACCGATATCCAAATTCACACATCCAGGACAATAAACCTTACACGAGCTTCTTACCAAATTCTAGTCGATCCAGGTGATACCTATTCCAAAGATTTTCGTCACGATACCACTTGGACTTTTCGAATACGATAACTTTTGGTTTGTGCAATGTCACGCATATACATTGTACATGAGGTCTCCAGGGGACTTGAAATATTCTACATCTATAATACTTTACTTCCATAAGTAAATAAATTAATTAATTAATAAATTAGTATGTGCTCGGAAAGTGTCCTTTCGTTGTCTTTTATTAAAAACGGGTCTGCTGTGAAATTGTTCTCTACTCCATTCATGGAGCAAATTAGCAATCAGTCTTGCTTAAAAAACTAATATTATAATACAAAATCTTCGTGAAGCTACTCTGGAGACTATAAGGAATAGTTCTATCTAGTTTACCTAGGCATACTACCTAAAATCCTTCCTGGAATCCAATATGAGTTTTTTAAAATTGCCGAATTGCTGTTCCATGTGAAAAAAGAACTTGCAAAACTTTAAATAGATTTGGTCACCCATCTCACCAAGAATGTAACCAAGAATGATTCCCAGCCCAAATTCATTTAATTCCACATCTCCATGATAGATGACCATTGTGCCATTTAAATAGGATCATCGACCATAAATCGTCATCCGTTTAAAATTCAGGAAGCTGCAAATAATTTTGATTCTGTCTTAAAATCAAAAAGACTCCTATCAAACTCCTAAGAATTGTAGTTGTCTTCTCTATATAAAACTTCGTCTCACAGAACGACTCCCAAGTGGCGGATATTTTGTTTGCATGATCTGATCAGAGCTGATCACAGTCTTTTTTTTTAATAGTTAGGGGATCTATAAAAAAAGACAAAACCAGAAAAAAGTATTTGACAACTTTCATGGCTCTTTGATTTTGTTTTTTGTATGATCGCATCACATTATCGCTGCGTCCATAAACAGATTTGGTGATGATTTATCTAGCGATGATGTAAATTGGTGGAACCGAAGTTATCGAAATGCTATCGGACAGAGGTCTCCGCGTCCGTCGCGTCCCCGATCGGTTTCAACACTTAATTAAGCATAATGTCCACCGATTTCACATTTTCTGTGGGGATTAGCTGGTGACAAGCATTAAATGTCAGATCGCCGAGGTATTTTGACAACACGTTTACACACTGGAGCGGGCACTCACAATGCATCTCGATCCCGGGGATCAAGAGGGAAAGAATTTAATGATGCCAAGAAAAATTATGGCTATTTTGGGAAAGAAAGGCGATTTAAAGTGCACACGATTACCGTAGCGAATTGAGAAGGCAACCGAGACCTGGATGGAATGACCAAAGTGGGCTGCCTTTTACAAGTAAAGGTTCTCTAAACAGTCGTAATCTATCGGGATGATGGACTGTGTGACCCCTTACTGAACACCTTTTTGATTCTTTGAGTCTGGGCATCATACAAATTGTCTTGTTGGTATGATAATTAACGGCAGCCTCGTGTCTGATGGTATTGATGAGCGTTATATCATCCAACCAGATCCGCTGATCGTGCCATGTCTATATTAATCGATTTCAACTTTAGTGACCGATAACAAAAATATTTTGCTGGTTCTATTCAATTGTGACTACTTCTTGGATTGTTTATTTGAAGAGGGGTGTCCATTTACCACAAATCTTCGGTAATTGACAACAATAGAAATTCTAATAAAAGATTCGAACGGGTCTTCTTCTGTTTTTGCTCATTATTTTTAGTAGTTTGTTTGAAACGAAGGTGATTTAAGAGATACTTAACTAATTCTATGAAAACAATTGACCTGTCGTTCCAGTGGCAAGCAATCATATTCATAGAATCGTTCGAAGCTTAAATTTTATTGACCGGACTTACAGTTTTATTTCTTAAAAGATTACTTATTTTTTATTTCAGCTTTATGACTGACTAGTTTTTCTGAAATATATGAACAACTTAACCTTCCTTAATACTTTCAGATGCTGGTGGTACAACGTCATGCTTCCAGAAAATGCAATGGATCAATTATCTAACTATCTAGTAATTTTAAATCCTATGTTTGAGATATGGATGTTCCTTTCAGTGGTTATTCCAAGGTGCTTGGCTTGATTGAGCTTTGCAACTTCAATCCAATATATGGAAAAATAACTCTAGTCGATATATTAGAAAAACGTGATAAAGATAAGGCAACATCATCAATTCCATCTGATAGTTCTGCACAAACTAAATACGTAAAAGGATCTGATTGGGAGGAATTAATCTGATTGTCCAGAAATTTGATTCAGGGTCAGAAGGATCTGCCATTTCACAGAAATAATACAATCAATATAGAACTCAAAATCGTTTCAAAGGACCCCACTGGATTGTGTTAATGGCTTTCAAAAAGGAATATTCTGTTTTCAGCAGAAAAAATCTAATTTAATGATTTACTCTACCTCCGCGAAGCAAAAAAGTGCAACACGACGAAATACACATAAAAAAATACAGCCTATACTACTTGCACTCCCAAGATATATGGCTGCAATAAGCAAAAGACGATGCACAAGAAAATTATTTACTTTTATTTTTGATAGAGAAAGATATAGGCAGTAGTGGCACAAATTTCTCGGAACTAACCGTCGACAATATCTTCAGAAAGATGAGCGTCTAGATTGCCCTCGTGCTCATCAATTTTACGGAATAAATCTCCGAGTGCTAACTACATGACAACAACAAACTGTCGTGATATAGAAGGAGGAGGTCTAAGTGTTCATTACTTACCGGCAGTACAGTAGCCATGGGTATTGAATGTCGTTTTTATCTTGAAAAGCACAGCACCTACACACCACCTAGACCTAAACTCTGAAATTACAGTGAGTTTTGACTGCACTATGCACTCTCGGTAAAATTTATAGCCATTGAGCAAAAGACATCAAATGCAGTTGCAGTTGCAGTTGCTACTGGAAATGTTGTTCACTATCCATACTCCAGTCTTGAAAACATAGTATCATTGGCGGGCACCAGGAAAGGGAGGAGAATCAACTTGAGACTGTAGTGGCTATGGCTAGATCATGGAGATGGCATGCGATCACATTAATCGTGCAATAAGACTGGACGGAGGCATTCTATGGCTACTTACCTGTCTACATCACTTATGATCAGTGCAATCAACCGCAGTCACAGAAACAGATCAATTAATATGGCCCACGTTGGGTGTTATCTGATCGCAATCGCATATACGGCCATTATGTGGGGGATAATGTTTCAAATTTATTATGAGGCCAGCCTAACCTATACGGATGAGTCTTGGCCATGATCGTACAACATCAATCGTGGTGAACTCCAGATCCGGGATCTGACTAGCAGTTGTGACAAATATTTTACCTAATCGTCGCAATTAATCAGATAAATATATTAAAACACTAGAAATTGTTGCTTCCGCAGAAAAAAAAGATGAAATTAATGAGATGATATCTGAGATATACCAACCGCGAAATTGCATCACTTGATTGGTAATAGGATGGTGTTCACCGTGGAAAAGTGAACTTCTTGAAATCAGTACCCCTCAAAACATTTATTAAAACTCTCCACTTTTCTATATTTTTTTTTTAACTTTGTTCCTTTCTTCGCTTGAGAGTGGACAGTAACCCATAGAATTCGGATTGTACGTGGTTACATTCGTGGCAGTCATTAAGAAATGCTAAGACCTTACTATCACACTTGTAGGTCACCACTATTCCAAATGCATCAGTTCTTCAAACATAATCATTCTAAGGCCATTTTCCTTTTATCCAGGAATAGAAAGGTGAAGGTATCTTTGGACCCAACTGCTGCTAAAGCACCGGGTTCTGCACCAACCATCTTCCAAGCCGAAATATATGCAACAGAGTTCTGTGTGCGCGCAATCCTTAGCAAGAGTATGAAAGGAGCCCACTCATCTGGAAGTATCTTAACGTCCTAATGTAACTGGCTAGAAATAATATAATCACTTAAATGTGGGTGCCAGGGCATGAGAGCGTCGAAGGAGATGAGACTGCGGACTGATTAGTAAAAAAGGGTTCACAACCATTCTATTGTCTATCCAAAGATCACATCAATCCTATCTTCAAAAAGAAAAGAGAGAGCCAAACAATCATGCTGGACCAAGGAGAACGTAAGAACTCCAAATCAGACGCAAGGATCTTGATGGGCCTACTATCCGGTCACTGCCCTTTGATATACCATCTGCAAGCGATGGGTATAGCTGAAGATGGCCCGTAGTATGGTGTTCATCTCGCCAAACGATGTTTTCAGTTTAGCGCCCAAAAGAATAATAGGTTATATTATTAAACGGCTTAATCTTGAATGGGCCTCTCAAAAGGGCTTAAGCACAAGAGATCGAAGGCGGTCCGAGGTGATTGGAGGTCCCTGTAGCCTCCTTTCCACAGCTCTCCGGAGCAAAAAAAAAACTCTTAGAGCATTTTTATGGAGATTTGAAAGTGTTAAAAAAAAATACAGAAATGAACGCCCACAACTAAATTGCTTTGAAAGATTCCAAGAATCTGAATTTTCTCCATACTATGTATAACAAGGTACACTCGTTTCCAATCCAACTGAAAATTTTGGCGCTAAAACATGACGTCAGAAATTTACACCATGTAAGATTAGATTAAGATTAGATTCCGAATCAAAACACCATCACCTTCTCCCCTGTCCCCTCTAATAGTTTACATTAGATAAAAACGGAAAAAGTTACCAGAAATTTACAACCTCATTAACTAAAACACCACTTTCAAGTTTTTCGCGTAACCAGTAATTTATTGGAGGCGATAAAATTCAAATTTCGACGGAATGAAAACAACGCACAGCTGGAGCGGCGTACATAAATCAGAATAATTTTGCAGTCGGAAAATCAATTTTAAAGTTACTTCCTTTTAAAAGCGTCAACAAATCTTCGCTAAGGTTAGTGCTTTAAACGATCTTTTCCATCTTATTATAATTTACCAATAATTTAGTGGTGAAGGTCATGAGGACTCCGGTTAATTGAGGCTGGGACCGGACACCCATTTATTTGTGGTGAGACTGGTGGTGCGTAATAGGGCAAGTTCACCACAATCCGGTGCGTATGGGTGCGTAAAATTCCAAAGCAATTAGAAAATATCTAAAAATTTTGAAAAATTTACTCGTTTTTGAACACAAAAACGTGGGATCTCTATCAAAACAACATCAATTGCTGAAGAAGGTCCATCGAAAAAGCATAAAATTTTATTTATGCTGATCGTCACCGGCTATAACCGATATTTTTAGCAGGTCTCTTCAGTGCCCCGGCGGACGACTCATCGTTGATGCATTAGTTGACATCAAGAAGTGATTTCATTATCATAAGACAAATGATAGCCTGACAAAATGCAGAAGTGAGGAATATTTTAATTTTAAGATTCAAATATTTCACGAGCCAGCGAACACATGTATAGGTGAACAGTGAAAAATAACAAGTCTATCTCGTAAAAGTTGCGATAAAAATCGTACAAAAAAAAACTGGGACTGAAACCACTTCCAGTGGAGTTGGATTTTTTCTCCTCTTCATGGTTAAACGAAATTAGAATTAAAATTAAGCGTTTTTTTTTGTTTTTGTTGCTTTCTGAAAAGTTACAGTTGACACAGTTGTTATTAGTAAGGTTTCGTCATAGAGCAGTAAGAAGTTTAATACTGATTTTCTATCAAGTTGCTAATTTTTCAGTCAAACCCAATTCTTTACTAGAAATCAACTCTGCGGTTGGAATGGGCATATTCCAGACCTTCAGATAATTATCTAATTGGATGCATCTCAATATTTATCAAGTGAGTTACCACTTCACCACTTTAGACCAATTATACAAAGAGATTGGTCTAAATCTATGAAATGAGGTTTGATGAATTCATTAGAACGGATGCAATTTTATATCTCACCAAAAGTTCTTTGTAGGCAATAATCGCTTCAATTTCGTAAAAGCATTTGTTCACAGAACACTAAATCACGAGTATGTTTAAAATTAGCCCTAAGTTACGGTGATAGGACCTCGTATAAAAATTATATGAAAACCCGAACAGATTTTTTGAAAATATAAACACAATTGTCGAAAGACGTTTGCTTTTATTTTAATGAAGAACACGCTCGGGTGAAACTGAATGTACCTACTATTTTCGTCCACATATATCCCCTTTGTATATTATACCCTGACGTGTTGAAGAGGCTTAAGTAATTTCCGAAGATCATCAGAGCCATTGCAACGAGGTTGCGTATCCTCGGCAGGTTCAACCATGTCCAGAGTGTCTATTTGTCAGGGAAAAAAAACCAAATCCAAATATAGATGAAATAGAAGATTTTGACAAAGCAACTGAGATAGGGATATCTGGCCAAATGTCGGTAGAAATTGCGGGTACTGGAAAGAGCCTGATAAAAGATTTCCGTCTTGACTCCTTAGAAGCCATACAGAGGAGACTGCACACAATTATACAAACCGCAGTTGACAAGGATCATGGACTGCAGCACACTCTGCAACCTGAATCCACCCTTGAATGTGGGCCCACCAAATCGAGAATGAGGAGGGGAGGGCCACGAATCGGTAGGCTAAACCGTGGTCAAGCTAGGAATAGCGGAACTTTCTGTAACTTAGCAACAGTCCGAGCAGAGCCCTTCTGCAGCAGCAGCGGACGCTCAACAACTGCCGGGGAAATCACAAAGTACACCAGAGTAAGGGGGAAAACCTACAACCTGGATTTATTAAACGAGAGCCTTTCTTTAAGAAGGAAGAGGTGGTATTTCTGGTCTCAGGGTGCGCTGGTGACACCCTGGGAGGTAACCGGTTGTGACCATCATTTAGCAACCTGCCAGATCTGTCGCTCTGTCGCTAGACTAAAGAGAAGAGAACTGCTGGCACACATATACGAGTGGCGGTTGTGGATCTTTGCGTACCCGGGGGAAAGATCGTAGAAAAAAAAAACAAATCAATATTTATGGGTGGCAGTTGTGGATTTTGGCGTAGACAAGTTGTGGCCACCCTTCAGTGGTCTATCGATACAACCTTCGATGCTGCTCTTGATGGTTCTGAGGGTTCTGTGTTAAGCACTCAATCAGACATATCTAATTCAGCAGATGCGCTAGATTGAAGCTTATGGAATCATTTGCAGATAAGATAACTGGTGAAAAAGTCAAAATTCCTTAATATAATCAGTTTTCTACAGCACAAATTATATGGATTCGCACCAGTTCTTGTGTCCCCAAAATAAGAAGGGTCAGTATGCCACACTGTAGAAACCTTCATTTTCCGGCTCCACAGTATACTTTTGAATGCACCTATTCACTTAGCCACAAAAAGTTAGTTACTCACCTAAAAATCAATTAAAAACATAAATTTCTTCGCAGTCATCAGTGCTAATGAAAACTTTTCCTTGCGATTTTTCACAGTCCTCACAAATTGCCTCTTCAAGCGCAGTAAAAATCTAATTAACACTGATGCACTGCACAGCTCTGCAGGAAGAATGGCGAACCTCGGAGCAATCACTTGAATAGGTTTCGACCAAACAGAATCAGTAGCTTAAGTGCTACCTGTTTATTTGAGTACTCAACCATCTAGTAAGGGCCTTGCAAAATTCCATCTCCGCCCACCGATAGCTGACCATTCCTAACAACTCCTCGACTTGTAGGCTTGTAGTCGCGGATGCCCAATTTCGTAGATGACGTGATTGATTGCATCTTTGAACCGTGTCGGTGTATATCTTCCTTAACGTGTTCAGTTCACCTGATAAGTTCCTTGGACGGAACTCAAGTCCCACTTCAAGGTAATTAACGAGCGTTAATTTGTACACTGCAGATGGAATTGAGTTGTCCCGGGTGCCCAGTGCAATCGTGGGTATCGCTGCTATTTGAAGCTCGTTATGACGGATCCACCATCCAATGCGGCAGTACTACCTAATTTGGTAGTAAATTTTCGATACGTTCAGGGTGTTTTCTTGTTTTGATTTTCATATGCAATTCGATTTTTGGAGACGGTTCCGAAGCTCTCCGACTCTTATGTGGGCGAGATGAGTTATTACTTAAGATTTCTCACAAATGAGGCGGACGAACACCAGAAAAAATTTAAGAAAAAGAGGAGCTGATGATGGCTAGTGATGAAAGAGATTGATGACTGCCTTAATGAGGGACACGATTTAAATTATTTCCTGTCATGGTACATCGCTCTCGCGCCTCGTAAGTGCCGAAGTGATACAGAACTCATTTTCAAGTGGCACTGATTTACTGAATTTTAATTGAATTTTGCATTTCATGCTGATGACGAGTGTTCGCGGAATTTTCTTTGCTGGGAATATTGAGCAATCCGTTGCTGCTCGGCCAAGTGAATGTCTTAATTTACTAATTTTAGGGATTATGGGGCAGTCGTGGTTTAGAAAGTTTTTTTTTTTTTTGAAGAAGTCGGTTGGCCCTTCAGGTTGTACTGTAAACTGTACCCAAAATCTTCTACAAGTAGTCACACTCATAATATTCGCATATATAGAGAGATTGGGTTTGGAAGTTCAACTACACTTGTTTAAATATTTGTTGGCTGCCTAGATCGATGCAATAAGGTAAATGTTGTCTTCCAGAGCCTCTTACCATCACTGGACACTGGAGCCACCTTGTTTAAAGGAAGTGTTTAAAAGAACAAGAATAGAGAACTAGACATAACGAAGCCTAAGTTAAAGCGATACCACTGTTCCAAACAAATTACAGTCAAGTGCAGTAAACCAATATCAAAACTTCCAATACCAAATAATACGTTTGCTTCCCCAAGCTTATCCCGCAAATTTTTACCGATGTTATACCTACAGTAAGGTTATTTTCACGATCTCTGAACCCGGTAAAATCAAAAGTGTTTCCACGGAAATCCTGCCATTTTAAGCTTCAAGAATATTTGGCGGCCAGAGAGTGTATCTACGCCGCGTTCGTCGAAATTGGTTTGCCAACAAGTATAAAAATTCCAAACCACAAGCCACAACTTTCTATAATACCAGAAATAAGTAACATCACGTAAAGCACCTTCTGTGCTTCGGTTTACACCCGAAAACTACCAGACATGAGCCCTGTCCTTGTAAACTAAAAAAAGAGATTGTTATTTGTTATCATTACCAACAATACACTATAGAACTCTGCAGAAAAGTTTAGATTTTGTGATAAAAGTGAATCTAATATCTTTTAATTAATTAGCCATAGAAGGCATTGGAAAACTTGTAGAATTCTTAGAAATTAGAATACATAAAATCAATTCTTTATCACTCATCCCCGTTGAAAGTCACTTGATTAATTATAGAGTTATTTTTCGGGATCATTGCCCATCAGTGAAGTCAGATTGAACTACATAACTATCTACGGGTATAATAATTTTAGATGTCACCAGAAGACTAGAATCCGTGGGAACTGATACCATTAATTTGTGAGACTAAAAATTTCCTAACAAATTCTAAACAAGGTTTATACGCAAAAACCTGAGTATTTCTAAGATATTTCCATTTTTTAACAGTTAGCTGGATTCTTCCATCAACTAACAAAATAATTAAGTCAATCAGCGCATCTAATACCATCCTACCACCTAATTTGGCTTTAGATTTGTGGCAAAACTTTTGCCTTACTTTATGCTCTCCAGTTAGCGAACTGATGTAGTTTTTAATTCTGCAACGTCTGAATCATCCGAGTAAATGTCCCCATTAGCATTTTTGTATATTTTATGCAGCCCAGAGATTTAATTATGTTGTCACCACTTACTAGCATGGTTAGGAAAACAAAAAAACAGAAAACAGAATTCGCAGTTTGATGCAATCCAAAAATATTATCCCCAAAGTCGAAAACGTCGTCAAAATTACGAAAGGAATTTTACTTTGAAAAATGGCTGACACATTAATCCCTGATATTCGTATGCCATCATCGGCAAGGTAGGAAAAAACGCATGCTCGATAACATATGGGAATAACTTAACATAAAATTAACATTATTAGTAAAAACGATATATGGAATGCGCTGGACACTGGATAGTCGTGGCTGGTCTAGCGCGGGGACGAATCCATTTGGGAGAGGCGTAGTGTATGTCTGTGTGATCTATGCAACCACCAGAGCCCCATGTCCATTCCATTCTGCCGACGGACTGAAGAAGCAAAGGCGCAGTTACAAGTGGATAAATTTATGATATCGATAGCCGGATAAAACGGGTATAAATTATGCTCTCAACATGCAGTTAATTGTTGACTGATCACCCGTTTGGCTAAGATGCGTTCTGTTTGCTCCCTTTCTATCGTTCGGGCACCATCTCAATTCAACAACACGTCGCGATAGTTTTGTCTTTATTTGGACCCATCCATTTGGAAAATTAAGTTATCCACAGATACTTCTCTAGTGGGCCTATCTAAGCGACAAGGAGGGTAATTTATGAATTTTCTATTAAGATATCTATCGAAGAGCGACACGACTGCAGGATGAGATTTTACTAAGGAACTGATTTAGCCGCCGTTGGACCACATTTATCTCGGGGCATTATGTTGTTAGATAGTTTTCATTTCTAACGGGTTTCACACTTCCCTCACTGAGGTGTCAATGACTGCGCTTATACCTTTCCCGAACTACTAACGCTGGAAGGTAATTAATTTGGACTATTTGAAGGAACCCTGTGTTTTTAAATCGCCCCCCGACCACAGACTCTGACCGTGAAGTAATGGACTCGAATATTGGTGTCATTTGTTATGATAATCTCACTTGTTCACGCATAGATTGGCCTTTAATATCACCTTAGGATCTATTAATGAATGGGGCTTATGCAGTGTCGCTCACTCATCTCTGTTGGCCTAAAAATATCTGTTTTTAAGTTGTCCGAAGTGCTAATTGGAGACAATTTATTTGAGGATTTGTGGTTTGGTTTATGTTTTGGATTGGTGCACGGTGATTTTACTAATGACCTAAGATGGCAATTATACTTAGGGGATACATTCACTGCCATTTGCCCATAGTAATGAGAAAATTACATGCTTTAAAATCAGTACGTTTAATTAAATTAAATTGAGGAGTATATGCATTTTCCTTCCTTTTATTCGGTTGGGGTCTTTAAGAGTGTATTAGCTATACCTCGATTTCCGATGGATTTTAGTCATCTTAATTACCTTGTTTCTCCAGAAACAGTGATAGCGAACGAATGGTCTTCAATCCACGACCCGTAAGCATCCCAAATCCCTTTCAAAGTCGTCAAGTCATTACATCGCCTCTATACTCATCCGTACTATCGCGGATTCCGTCATGTCTATTAAAATCAAACGAATTCAACTGATTGTCTGTCCTTGATTTTTTTGTACGCTACAGAAGACCCAGAACAGATAATGCTCAATTATTGTACATATATCCCAGTAGGAAAGGTATTCATTACTTCATTAATGAAACGATAAACAAATAAACACTATACTATACAACTCCAACACCAGTGAATTTGAATACAGCGATTTCATTGAAGATTCATAAACAATACATTATCCTTTAATTGATTCAATAAAAAAATGTAAATGTAAAAAAAAAGTTAAATTTAAGTATTCAATTTTTATTCTCATTCTGTTTTGTTACTTTGTTTTGATAAGTATCCGGCAGCTTTTGCTTAAAATTAACAAACAAACTAACAAGAAAACGCAAACCTCTCTGGTGCAATATCCTCTCTATTACCCAACCATTCACATTCTCTTTTACCTTACTCTTTGCATTACCATGTCATTGATGTTAGCTGCTTCTAAAATTCTTCGGGAAAATTATTCATTACTCTATTTACCAATGGGTCGATTTCGTATTGGGATATCTTCTCACACCTGCATCTCACATTACATCTACTTTAGTGTAAAAGTGGTGCAATGTGTGACAGGCGAGATACCACCACGTTTTATAAAATTGTTGCTTTCAAATATCAATGTTTATATTTTTCATATTATAAATTTTTATCTTATATTTTCCACTGTTTCCCAAAAATTAGAAAGTAGTATTAGATTCAGGTATATTTTTTAATATGGTAAGGAATATGACTTATTAACGAGTTGACCATTAGGTTTTCGTGCCTACCAACGGCGAAATTGCTGTCTTAAAAGTATCTTTTGGCATTATAACTGCTCTGGATCGTGAAAATGTCACAGTTTAACTTGATTTTTCAAAACCCTTTGATTGTGTTGACTACGACTTACTTACAAAAAAAACTTCATAATGTACTTACTTCAACTTCTCAAATTCTGCTGTTGCAGATGCTTGATGCTTTCTGTCTGATGGCAGTCAAAAAGTTAAA
>QYTT01079775.1:27557-63345 GCA_006980735.1 Dasypogon diadema | reverse complement strand
TACAAGGTTAGCCAGGTTTGCAATTTGACATGCATGACGTCACTCTGGCTACATTGTTTTGGTAGCATTCCAATTGAAAGCGAGCAAAAGAGACGTGATTTTTAATGAATTTTGTCTGTAATTTTTAATACAATAGAATCCGCGTTTATTTTACATTAGATTTACATCACTCGTTGCAAAATTGCCACAATGGGAAAGCTGTGAGAACAAAATATCCAGAGTAACGTCACAAAATGGCGATTCAAATTACAAACCTGGCTAACCTTGTAGTCTGTAAACCGTGTGATATCACCACGTTTTATACAATTGTTGCCTTCGAATATCAATGTTTATATTTTTCATATTATAAATTTTTATCTTATATTTTCCACTGTTTCCCAAAAATTAGAAAGTAGTAACTATTTTACCAACACTACAGGAAACCTTACTAGAATTTTTTAACTGATTTCTGCTATGCTTCCTATCTAAAGTTCCAGTAAAAATCAAAATTCCAATAAAAATAAGATTCAGGTATATTTTTTAATATGGTAAGGAATATGACTTATTAACGAGTTGACCATTAGGTTTTCGTGCCTACCAACGGCGAAATTGCTGTCTTAAAAGTATCTTTTGGCATTATAACTGCTCTGGATAGTGAAAATGTCACAGTTTAACTTGATTTTTCAAAACCCTTTGATTGTGTTGACTACGACTTACTTACAAAAAAAACTTCATAATGTACTTACTTCAACTTCTCAAATTCTGCTGTTGCAGATGCTTGATGCTTTCTGTCTGATGGCAGTCAAAAAGTTAAAACAAAGGTCAATGTCTCTAATTCTTCGGTTTTATCCCTTAGTGTACTTCAGGGTTCAGAATTAGGTCCACTAATTTTTAGTCTGTTTATTATTATATTCTGGAAGTAACATTTGATGTAAAAATCTATCTTTATGTGAACAATGTGCAGGTTTACCTGAGCAGATCCATTGGACTATTAGAAGGTCGTATTGCGCCTATAAATGCTGATCTTGGAAGAATGTATAGTTGTTATTATGTTAAACTCTAGAATGAAGTGCTGTGACTACGTTAACCGTTAACCTGCAGATTGAAAAAATGTACTTAGAATTAAAAAGGCTGCAAGTAACTTACCTCGTGTAATCACGTTCACAGGTTGCGAATAGAGGAATGGCTTGCAGATTTGTTCAAGGAGACCAAAAAGCTGTTCTAATTTGTCCAAAACTGAGCTGCTCTGTGTTCAGTGAGCATATGCTCTAAAGTGAGCTGGGCTACTCAATTGTGCTGGGAAAAATTAGGTCTGTATGGTTGAAAATCTGGCAATAAATGTCAAACGAAGAATTTCCTTTGGTGGTAGGGACAACTTCTCTATAACTTCTTTTATGTTGAAATAGTGACTATTTCTTACAGTTTCAATATTAGTTCTCTAGATTTCTCAAGGTGTTACTGTTTATCTAGTTCGTTCGCTACATAGCTCATATCTCATTTTAGCTTTTCTTATTTCCTCCCAAGTATTTCTTCTTGGAATTCAAATTCTCGCAGATTGTTCGTGCGTTTTTTTAAAAACAATAATAATTTCTAGTTGAACAAAACGCAGCTCTACCTCATTTTCAACTTTTATAATATCTTCACCTCAAGGGTGAAGAGCACACAGGAAAGAGGGATTGACGCCTTTGGCTTGGCTTTGTCTCTTATTGAGACTAACGCATGTTGAAAGTCCCCGCCTTAGAATTCACTGCAAGTTTGCAGTTTGCAGGCCAATTGAAGAGAATTTATTCCGACGAGACACACAAAAAAGTCGAAGTAAGAACACCGTTTGATTGAATTAAAATTGGAACATGTTAAGAAACGGGAAGCGCAGCCCACAGCAACTTTTTTTTTATTCAGATGATAAGGCACAGCTTGTAAAAGGAGGAAAAATAGCCAAAAGAGGCAAAACGTGAAAGGCCTGTCGTAAAAAGACCAAAAGGATAAGGAATTCTAGCTCTAGGTGCTGACCACGAATGACATTTAGTAAGAAGAAAAACAAAGAAGCCAGACGACTCCCAGGAATTGACTGCTTAGAGGCCTTAGAGTGACATTTCCCATTTCCCCTTGGAAATTGTTGTTACCTATTCTCGCCAAGGAGACACTATAGCAAATCCCTTCGCCAATACAAGAATATAAAGACTTCATTTTCCCTGTTTTTCGCCAAGTCCATTTCATTACCTGTTCACTAGCTCATGAGAAAAGCTGCTGACTCGCGCCATATTAATGTGCTTCCATTCCACTTTTCTCACAAAATTTTAAATTAAAGTAAAATAAACAAATAAAAAACGTAATTACTGGCTACAATCATATTTTTTCATCAGAATTTAAGCTTTTACTGTTCACTGCAACTGCAACTGTTGCGTTATCAAACAACGCAGAACTTCCGTTATTTTAAAAAGCTTGGCGGAACTTTTACAATTTAAATGTTGTGTGCCACCTATTGGAATTATTCTTTAATTAAATTATATTTGCTAAATCAAAACAAATGAACAAAATTAATGGAAAATTACACAAAACAGAATTAAAACAACATAACAACATGCCCTGGTAAATTTTGTTATTTAATTTGTATCCCTTCATCTATGAAAACGAAGAGATACGTGTTTGAAACTCCGATAGATGGCGTGCTAACGAAAGCTTTAAAATTTATTTAAATCGAATTTTCCGACTTCTGAGCTCACAGCAAAAAATTTATATAAATAACTGTGAATATTTCTACTACTTGACGAATATTACTTAAAACGGTTCCGAATAGACCTTTTATTTACGTCAATTCAAATTTTTAGTACGTATACAAATTGGCACCACACATTCAGGAACAGGTTTGAATCTTAAATATTTTACAGAAATAATTATTTCTCGTTGTTTTGGCACCGCACAAATAAACTACCAACATTGCCGATAGAAATTTTTCATCTTTGAGAAATTCGTCAGTTTGACAGCATCCATCGTCATCATATTAGAGTTATTTTTGACAGCAAGAGTTGCACGGATTTTTAATAGTTTCGCAGTGATAATAAATCCCTTCCTATGTTGAATTTTGTGTGATTGTACAGGAAGGAAATGGGTAAGTCGAGATCGCGTAGTAAAACACCATCAAAACGACGGCATCACAAAAGTAAGCACAAGCGAAAAAGCAAGTCTCGAGACAGGTCTGAAAGACGGTCCCATTCGCACAGCAAACATCGCGACCGGAGTCATGAGCGCAGCTCGAAATCAAGGTATGCAAGATTAAATATGAATAATAGTTTGATAAGCGACCTTTCAAATTAGCCACCGGCGGCCCTATCTTTGAATTGTTTGCAAATTTTCAGGAAAAGATCTCTATCAGCATCTTCTACCAACAGTTCCTTGTCCAGTGAGAATGAAAATCGAAGACATAGGCATAAAAAGATGCGTGTGAAAAAATTAGATGAGGTTGAAAGATTGGCCGAAATGGAACGGCAAAGGCGACAGAAAGAAGCAGAACAGAAGGTATAAATAGGACCTTCCACATATTCCATTTTTAATAAATAATATTTTTTTTTTCCAGATAATTGAAGAGGAGGCAGCAAAGCGAATAGAATTGCTGGTTAAAAAGAGGGTTGAGGAGGAACTTGAAAAGCGAAAGGAGGAGATCGAACTGGAGGTGAACCGAAGGGTGGAAGCTGCCAAAAAGCAAATGGAACGTGAAATGATGCTGGAATTGGAAAAAAGACGTGAGCAGATTCGAGAAGAAGAACGTAGACGAGAGGTAGGTGAACGCGTTAAAAGCTCCGAACCTTTCCGCTATGTCCACCTTTTCTTTTCCACTTCAACCACCATTAAACACAATCCCAAACGTCTCTCTGTGCCACTGAGAGTTTGCTCTTTATTAGATTTTGCTACTTTTATAAAATACAAAAAAAACGAGCCATAAAAAGAAGGCTTAATATTGAGCAGTTGTTTCCAAATTTACGATTCTAGCGAATACTGGAAGATTTCACCGGATGGAGTCACCTTAATTTGCTTTTCACTTTATTGTTGAAGGAACGTGTTTAGAAATATCTAAGAAAATATCGTGTACAGGGCTTTTATATTTTCATTTTTTCAGATTTATGTGAATTGTTTTTATCTGCCATTGAACTTGCGTTACTATTGCGGAAATTTTACTTAGGAAACCCGAAAATTTCAGAATTCACCTTATTTTGTTAATTGTGCACTGAGCTGAGTGAGTTTGTAAAAGGTTCTCCCTCAAAAGTTTTTGTTCCTAATTCTATAGGACCTAGGAAAATAATTGAGATGAACTTCGTTTTGGAAGGTCCCAAGTTTTAGGATATTTTTTTTTAAATTGTGATCTCACGATATTCTAATTTTGCTTAGATCAAGAAAAAGTCAATTTAAATTTTTAATCGAATACAAAATTAGCCCTTCTATATTTTTCTTATACTCAACAAATTTGCTGATGTTCTGAGAGCATTTTCCTTCCCAAGAAGAAGCGCATTCAAACAGCAAGTAGAACAAAATATTTCTTTCTCATTAATCTGTGATGCAATTCCGTGTTTTTTTTCCACAAAATATATACGAAGATGATGATGTTGATATAGAGGTGAATTCTGGAAATGTTAAATTCAAGGAATATTAAAAAGTGTCACACTTTTTACACAATTAAACGCCAAAAAAATAAGAATCAAACGTCAAGTCAATGGCAAAATACAGACTACATCGTTTTGAAAGAAAAAAAAATGTATAAAAAAATTTTTTGTGATTGATTGAAGGCGCGGTAAATGAATGGATTCCTCCCACAATAAATAAAAAATTCCTAAAAATGTTCAGCGACATCAGGTATTATTCTTATATTTAATTTTGTTATTTTTTTAATTTTAATAAATAAATTATTAACTAATTTTTATTTTCAACATTTATTTTACAAACAGGAGAGAAATTATGTGCAATAGGGAAAGAAAAATGTTGATCAAATCTTTTTTTCTCTCGAATTTTATAATGCAAATCGCGTTTGCGAACAGTAAATCAGAGTAATATTCTTCCTTTTTCTTTCTCTAATGTAATTCTTTTAATAAATATATATCCATATGATTGTCAAAAATGAAATGGATTTTTCTTTCAATAATTGTTATACACACGAGAGATTAATTTCTCCATCTAACTTTAATTTCAATAATTTATAGGAAGAAGAAAAGAAAAAACGCGAGGAACTTGAACAAATTTTGGCTGAAAATAATCGAAAAATTGAAGAAGCACAAAAGAAACTCGTAAGTACAATTCTTTTCTATTTTTATTATTATTTCATTTCATCATTCCAAATTCTTCTTGATGAGAGATCACTTCAATATTTTTTGTATTTGTATTGTCCATGAAGTATTTTAAGTGACTGTGTACAATCTAGAATTCGACTAAAAAATGAGATTGGATCCTCATGCATTCAAAATGGGTGAAGTCTGTGGATGAATATACGCTTAAAAGTCGTTAAAACTTCAAATATATACAGTTGCTTCCAAAAGAACAACAATGTTACATTTTTATAGAGTGCAACTTTGATGTAGTGAGTTTTCAGACTTACGAGACCTGCGTGTACATTTATTTACCTTTTATACCAAGGCAACTCTGGATTTAATCAGTCCAATGATTTAGTCCTTCCAAATAGAAAACAAGGTCTTCATTTTGAAATCATTGTCTTGTAACGTGGTTGCTTCATTGAGTTCAACCACCTTAAGTTGATATCCATACTTTTGGTTTTTAGAATAGGGAAAAAAAGAACTAAGAAATCTATAAATCATACTCCTTCACTATCCAAAAAAAGCAATGGGATTTTTGATTTTCGGCCAAAAATATTCTCTTCGCAGCTTCCAACTGGGGATTTTATAGGGTTCCGTGATAACCGTTTTTGTAGTCGAGTAATGAAAATATGACTTGTATGAAGTTCCAATTTCTGTTTAAGTTTTTCTGAGTTCAACTTCCATAGAGCATCACCATTTTTCTACTAGGAATAAAACTCAGAAAATTATAACGCCTGGTTTACAGTCGTTGCATGCATCAAATGGATATGATTTACACACGAATACATTTTGTATCATATAAGTCGCTAATTCGTTTGACTTTCATAAAACAATGTTTCACCACAATCCGTTCATCAACTTTAAATTTCTTGAATTTAACTTAATTATTTTCCATTTATTATTTTTAGGCGGAAGAACGTCTAGCAATAATTGAAGAGCAAAGACAAATGGATGAGGAACGACAAAGAATGCGTAAGGAACAAGAGAAAAGAATTAAAGAGGAACAAAAAATGATTTTAGGGAAAAATAATTCGCGACCGAAATTGTCCTTTAGCCTTAAACCCGGTGTGTCATGAGTTTACTATTTTAATTTAATGTCTATAATTTTATAAGTACCGGATTTTCGGTTCTTATTTATTTTCGTTTATTTCTTATGTTCATAAGAATTTCAACAGGTTGCTTGCTGCTATTTATAAAGTGTTCAAATTTTCAAGTCTGGGTTTCTATTTCAGTGAATTATAGTACAAAAATTCTTCGAAAATAATAATAAAAAAGTAATGAGTGTTGATTGTTAATGAAAAAAATGTTTAAAAATTTGAATTAAAAATATATATATATAAATGCGAATATGAAGAACGCATTACCTTTCAAAGAAATTGAATTGAATTGAAACGAGGAGCAAATGATGATTATTTTGAAGAACTTCTACTTAGCATATTTACTATGTATTCATAACGCGCTTGACCGACCTGTTTATGTAGGTTACTAAAGCGTATTAGCGATTCGAAAGGGTAATGATTATGAAAAATGGAGGGTTTACTTTCGAACTTTAAAATTCTTACAGTCCAAACCTAGTCATTAAATGACTATTTGGTTGATACTACCACTGAAAACTGTGATATTTAGCTAGTAGTCTCTGTAGCCTATCGTCGCCAGGATCCTGTCCGTTCTTGACTTTGACAGAGGCTACAGGTCACTACTACTTTTAGCCGAGACTAGAACACAACTAGAAGAATCTTTAAATAGGAATTTTGTAAGAAGAAAGAAAGGGAATAAGGATTTGTGAAATAGAGCCATTTTCAAAATAATTCGTAGAGTTTATTGATTTCTTTTTTTTTTATTATTAAGCACAATAGATTTTCAATTTTACAATTAAGCTACATGATTTTAAGGTACTTGAACACTTAGGGCTAGATAAACTCTTCAACAAATAATAACAGACACTCATTACTTTTGGATTCACTGAGAACCCAAAATTCCAAAGATACCGATGTACATCTTCCACTAGATTCAAATTTTTCTTTTATATATATATATTTAAGGCTGAAAACGTAATTGCTATCATCTTTCTCCTGTTTTTAATGCTATGCAATGAGTTATCTCGTGCACGTAACAAGTGATCGAAGTTTTGAAGTATAATGAAAACATCGAGTCTAAATATGTTTTTATTTTTATTTTTTGAAATATTTCGATTTAAAATTGTTATTTTTTCTCTTTGATTTTAGTTTTCCTTTTAAGTTTATAATTTCGATCTCTATCTATTACGGCTACTTCTTCGTTATCGTCTTACCTCTTCAGATAATGTGATGATTGTATTCGTTCAATGATATCTTACCGATAAGGACATTTCGTATTAATTTTATTTAAGGCTTAGGATAATTAATAATGAAATTTTAATTTAAAAAGTAAATATAGAGAATTTAGTTCAGATTTCTTGTGTTTTCATAAGAAAAATGAGTTCTTACACGTGTAGTTCTTAGATTTAGAGTAATGATCTTAGTTCTGAATAAAGTTAAACATGAACACATCTCTGTTGTTTTTTTCTACCTGATTAGTAGATGAACACTTCAACATTGCATTTAAACATTTTTGAACACATTTAACTATTACTTTCAATTTACCTGATCGAGGATAATATTAATAGCTAAAAGAATGGGCAGCAATTGTTAGGATTCCAAAGAAAAGCGAAAGATTAGAAAATGCCTTCAGTCTTTAGAACAAAAAACATTAATCCGAAGACTAAAAAGATTTCATGTAATTGTATCTTTATGTTAATTTTAAAGTTTTTTAGAAATTCTTGTATAAAAAATTAAAAATAGTGTGATCAAAATGGCTTACCAGTTTTACAGGTTGCAGGTTGACAATCGTTTGGAACAGTGCAGAAGAGCATCGTCTTTTTAGAGAAGATCTGAGACTGATGTAAAACCTTTATTTTTAAAAATTAATCATTGGCGTTTTTTATTCGCTTCTACATACTTCGTATTAAGCGAAATGCACCCTATGCATGCATTCCACCGTTTCTGCAATGCCTGGAAGACATAGCCGCCTTTTTCCATCTTCTTCAAAATTTCCTTTAATGCCTTAACTGCGTACGGTTCGGTGTTAAAATGCCGTCCCTTTAGATTCTTTTTTTGCCGTCGAGGATAAAATAAGTCAGATCTGTTTTTTTTTCTACTCGAAACAAACGTTTACACCGTTTTTGTTTTTAGCGTGAATAAGCAGACGAAGGATCCAGTGTGCAGACTCTAGACATGTGAAGATGTTCTTCCAACATTTTTCTTAAATTCAAAATGGCGGATCCAATATGGTGGACAAGATTTTCTAAACGTCAATGGAATGTTGGCAAAATGACGGATATAGAGGTTTTTGGGGCTGATTATGAATTTAACGTTAACGCTTAAGAATTCAACATAGCGGATCAAATATGGCGATCGTGAATGTTAACTTTTTCAAGAGTTTCTCGAAATTAATACTATTTTGCAGTTTTACAGCAAAAATACCCTTCAGAATTCTACGAAAGAATGAAATGACAACATTTATAGGTTGGAAAGAGGAAGAAAAAATGGAATGGATAAGGTAAGTGCATATTTAGACTCTTTTTACTTAATCAAAAATTTTCTACACAACAAAGTCAACATGAATTTAAAATTAAAAAACAATCAAGTTTTATATAATGACACATTTCGCGCAAAAATTTTTAAAAAATCATCGGCACAAGGACAAAATTTTAAGCTGAAAAACACAGAAAAAACAATGAAAAATACTTTGTAGAAAGTACAAAAAAAAGGTTTTAAAAGATAAAAGCCAAAAGAAAATTTTAAAATGAGAATGCAAAAACTTTCTCCACCCGAAGAGTATTGGGCGACACCGCCCTATTCTAGCCCCCTAAATAGGATTCGATCTATGATGACAAATCTTGATAAAGAACTTGCCGAGCTGTATAAGAAGAAAAGCCTAGAATTCGCATCTAAACCGAAAGACAGTTCATCAAGTCGAAAAATCGGTCCACTCTATCCAACAATCAACATTAAACCGAGTGCTTCCAGAGCCACATCATTAAATTCAGTGAAAAGCAAAGGAAACGCATCTAAAGTCAGTTTGCTGGGCAGTCAATCTCCGACCACTTTCAGTTTTGAACGATACAAACGATATAAGAACATAGCAATGCGTGCCTACCAAAACAGAAAGATTTTCACAATCTACGGGTTTTACCCGAAAATACGCCAATCCTTGCAGAAACGTGGTTGGGTAGAGAAAGTAGCTCCGGGTACTTACAAAGTTCTGCAGGCGATGTCTCAACATTCTTTGCTGAAGCAAGCCAGGGATGGGAATGATTATGAATTGGTTGCAATCTCCAAACTGTTGGAGAAGTATCCGACATATTTCATATGGCAACCGAAGGGAATGCGTGATACTTTCGCCTATGCACTACCATACCGGAACCGTATTAAACGCAGTCGGGAATACGATTTCACCACCAAAGAAGGCCTAGTTACGTGCATAGACAACGCACATTACTTCAGTGCTGATGGGGTGGCTGAAGTGCGTGCTCCAAGAAGTCATTGCCTTGCTGTGAAAGATGAAGTGACAGAGTTCCTTGAGGACTACAGGCTTACTGCCTGTAGAAGTCTACTTCAGTACATAAGCCAGAATTCGAATGTTAAGCAACTCTTCGACACCAATTCTGGAACAGTGCCCGTGACCGTTGTAGAATTTGCTATAAATCGGCTACGTGCCGGTATAGATGTCCTGGATAATCGAAACCTTGACGCCAACCAAGAAAAAGAGAAAGAGCCCGAATACGAGGAGTGGAGGAGTTTCATAATCAACGCAAACAAGGTGATTAACGAAGTAGAGAAGTTCAGAGCTGATTCAGTAGAGTTCGCGAAAGTGCTGTCGGATTGTCGAGGTATGCTAATCGAGGCCAAGAGGTATTGGCCAACGATGGACTTGGACGGATACAAGAATATTTGGATCCTCAAGCCTGCATACTGCTGTCGTGGGACTGGCATTGTTTTGATGAGGGACTATGACAGTATGTTGTCGTTTGCAAACAGGAGAATAAAAATGCGATACGTAGCCCAGAAGTACATAGGTGAGAAGTTGTTATAGTCAATTATCTGGTGCTCACTTTGTGTAAACTATTTCAGAGCGACCTCTTCTGATATACAAGACGAAGTTCGATATCCGTCAGTACATCCTCATCACCATTAATGAAAACGTTAATATATGGATGTATCGGGATTGCTACTTGAAATTTAGTTCTCAAGAATTCAATTTAGCCGATTTTAGGGAATGTGTTCACATTACCAACAACACCGTTCAAAGGAAATACAAAAATGGAACCAGAAGTGATAAACTGCCCCCCCACAATATGTGGAACTTGAACCAGTTTCAAGCCTACCTAAAATCGATTGGTAAGGAGGACATATGGAACAGGAAAATATATCCCGGTATGAAGCAGAACGTTATAGCTATTGTTCTTGCTAGCATGGACGAATCTGAATTGGTGGCAAACAATTTTGAAATGTATGGGTGTGATTTTATGTTGGACGAGGATTTCAATCCATGTCTAATTGAGATCAATGCCACACCAGACTTGTCTCCCTCAACATGTGTAACTGCTAAGCTTTGTCCTGCAGCTCAGGAAGACCTTATAAAAGTAATTGTGGATCTGCCAAAAAATCCAAGAGCAAGTACAGGAAATTTTGAACTTATTTATCAGTTGCCCTGTGCTCGAGTGCCATCCTATGTTTCTGGATTGACTATGCAAGGCCTAAGAGCCAAGATGCATCCTCCACCAAAACCCGAAGAGGAACCTACGAACTTCACCAAGTTGCTACGTAAGACACGGTTTCTTGCGGGGAAAAAGAAACCACCAAATGTGATAACTGAAAACGATGTGAAAGAGGTGAAAGAAATGCAAGGTAAGAATGAACTTGATGCCCAAACAAAACCAAAAATACAACCTAAAAACTTTCTTAAAAAGAGAAAAAGAGCAGGACAAATAAAACCCCTAAAATCAGAAAAGCCAAAAGTCAAACAAGTAGAAAAACCAAAACCATCCTCAAGAGCAAAGGCTGAAGAAAGACCAAAACGAAAGATTAACAAAGAGGCGAGCGCTTTAAGTATCGTGCAGAAATCTTTCGAAATTATAAAAACCTTGCAGTCGACCACTGCCAACGATGATGTTGTTGGAAATCGTGTAAAGACAATCATCAATGATCTCGTCGATCCCAAGACTAACAAGAAACGACTTAAGAAAACACCAGGAAGACTCTCAGCTGGTGGGACGAAACAAGCTTTACCCTCAGGTGCCAAGGAAATTTTAGCGTTGAACATTAAAGCTCCAAAGACTAAAGAAGGGAAAATCTTATTAGATTTCATGGACCTACTTTTCCGGAAAATGGGTGAAGATGGTTAACAGAAAACAAATCGGGTGGAGAAAGATCTTTGTTGCTTATCAATCCTACAATTAGAAAAAAACACTGAGGGGTTGTCACATTTTCATTTGTACCTTTTTTCCTTGTAACTGCCACTATTGAAAAATTTCCAGTGTTAAAAGCAATAAAATTTGTAGCACTTAAAAAAATATATTTTCGGATGTGTTTTGAATGATTTTATAGCGTTGTCTACTCTACATTTACCAGTATTGTGTTTTGGCTTCCCACTCAGAAAAGATTGTTCAATTTGCTCCTTCAAGACAAGCACAGAAAGAATGGATTCAAACTCTCCAGGGAGAAAGGGATGGAAAGAACCTTTAACCATGCCATGGGAAATAATGAACCGCAGGCATGATGGAACTATAAGGCAAAAAAAGAACTCTTTAACGACGGCAAAGGGAGTTGTGGAGGAGTTTCTGCTCGAAAATGGAAACTATGTCAGAAATCAGTAGACCTTCACAAGATGATCACTAGAGACCCGATTTCCAAAATTGGACTTGTTCGAGACAGGACAGGAGAAATTTCAGGAACACTGGAAGAGACGGCCGAGCATATTATAAAGATAACCCTTAAACGCAAAAAATATCAGACACAAAGATATAGTGAACCCTGGTAAGATACAGTCATGGAGCTGGCTAAGACATTCCAAGGGTCACCCATTCCAGTGATGTAATATAGACAGAAGAACCAGGGCTGCTATATTCATCATAATGTTAAAATAATTTTATTGATTTAATGTTAGTGATATTTTTTTCATCTTTTGGGGATGAGCAATTACACCACGTTAACGCTAGAACACATACGGCCAATCAAAAGTGTCTATGGTTGGGAACTTTGATCATATCCATCGTTTTTCGCAGCATATTTTGTGCCAACCGATTAGCTGTCTTTTCTATCGAATGTTATAAGAAAATTTATCAAGCTTAAAAAATTTGAATTCTGTTTTGGAACAACTTCGAAAGGCAATTATTAGAGGTTATGCCAGAAAATGTGTTTCCAGAAACTTGTACAGTATCAGAACAATACGAAGTTAAGCACACAATTCAATAAATCTTGAAATATCAGCCCCATACCCCTAACACCGTGTATTACCTCTGCTTGTTAACTGTCCCGACAATTTTTTCGACAAATTTTTACAAAGCTGTCGTCTAGGACTGCACCTAACCGGGCTCGATACAGGAGCACTTTTACAGCCTGTCGAATCCGTTTGGTGACTAGAATTCGGAGTTTTATAATAACGTGATTTCCACGCTCTAAAGCTCACTCCTGTCCTATGAAACGGTGATGGAATGCAATCAACATTTGAACTTTTTGCGTTTGTACTTTTTTGAATTTTATTTCCAGCGTTATCGAAATTTGTTAATTTCTGCACAGAATTAAAACAGTTACGTCTACTTTTACCACTAGACAAGATATTTGGTGAGGACTTTGGCTTAGGCGTAGCCAATTTTGTGGTTCTCTGTACACGAGCTGATTTCGATTTGTACAGGAGTTCGAAGATTTGTTTATGACTTGTTAGATCAGCAGTTTTTGGGGGAGTCTTAAGGGCATTTTCACGGTCTATCATGTTCAAATTTTCTAAGCTGTACTTGTTGCCAATGCATGCAAATTTGTTTTCAACTAGCACTACATTCGGTTCTGGTGGTGGTTCTTGAACGGAATCTGCTGGTTCATCAGCAACAAGCATTTTAGGTCCACAACTCAAATGTCTTCTTGGGGGATTCTGAACAATTTGCAATTTGTGTTTTGCATCACAAGATTGCTTCCAACCACTTTCTTTAGAAGGTCTTCGACTGGAGGGTAGTCTTGGTGAAACAGAATTCTGTTGTTCGGAAGACCTATGAGAAGGAACAAGAGGAGTTAGTAAACGAGAACAGCCTAACGTGTGTATTGTGTCTGTTCTGAACAAGTAATTGGGATTGTTAGGAGTACTTGGGAAGGGATTCTTTTTAAATACCAGTTCATTGTTTTCTTTTGATGTTCGCTCGAAGAAATCAGCTATTATAGGAACTGTTGATGCACTCTTTTCACCAAAAAATCCATTTGAACATGGAGCCGTGGACAGCTGCGACGAAACAGACAAAGTGGAAGAGTGGTGAGAGAGATTACTCGATTGTTGATGCCTGGAATAGTGAAATCCTGTAGATGTCTTCTCACGGCGTACACCATTAACTTTGGGGGTCAGTTGTCGCCCCTTTAAAAACAAGTTCAAACCCATGTAAGCAGGTGTTGGGGGTATAAGCTGGCGATAAATCAGTTCAAAGTTGCCAGTATCAGCTTTTGGATCATTTCTACGATCGATAACAACTGAAAATGTACATTTTTATTATTTAAACCCCGGAAAAACAGGAAATTTGATTTCACCTTTTATTACATCCTCTAAACACTGTGGACACATCCTGGCAGTAACGCTAGTTGTTCCTCCCAAGTCTGGACTAGAATTTATTTCAATCAACCACGGATAAAAGTCTTCCGAAATCAAAAAATCAGCACCAAACAATTCGAAGGTATTCGCTCTTCTGTCCATATTTTCTTGGGATGCTAACATTGCACCCACAATTGCTTTACGCATTCCTGGATATATTCGTTCACTCCACATTTCCTGTTCACCGATTTGTCGAAGATAGGCCTGAAATGTGTAGCAGTCCCACATGTTTTCACTTGGAAGGCGTTTGTCTCTCCGTGCGTTTCTGTACTTCTTTTGAACTGCATGATTCGTTAAGTGTACAGATTCATGGTAGTTTTGGAGATTGTATTCTTGCGAACTGAAACGTAAGTAGCTCTCCTTATACATCCAGATGATCAGAGGTTGAACACTGGTTACCAAAAACCACTGTCGAATATCGAATTTTGTGTTGTGAATTATTAGCGGACGTTCTGAAAATAAAAACAATAGATGAGATAGAAGAGTTTATTTTTTTTATGTATTACATTAGGTACTATGTACCCATGCCAGAAATTTAGTTAATAGACAACCCCTCTATCCCATTTTTTTAGTATACTGCATCATATTCCCCAGAATTCTCCTACCGGATAACAGTCTTTAAGAATATCTGCAGATAAAACAAAATCTCTAAAATTCCACGTGAAATCAAACCCACGCTTGCAACTATTGATCTGTCTACTGTTTTTCAAAATATGTGTCAGGTTAATACCCGGCGAAAAACAAGTGCTAGACATGAAAACAAATTTCCCATAAATCAAATTCTATGCCGGGAGTCATTGGTCGCCAATAGGATCAATAAAATCTCACAAGACGGTTATCGATGTCTGCTTTCACTTTCCTGGAGAACAATTTTCTTACCCAATTTCAAACGCTAGACAAATAGATAAAACCTTTATATCTTCCACCCGGAAGTAACTTTCTATTCCTGGTGTACACGAAAATCCTTCGACACGCAACACCAGTGCACAAATATAGACCGAGGCATAACAACTTGTTCTAATTTAAGGGGCGTGTTATTCGTGTCTGTAGTAATAAAAGTGTCAAGGCACTACTAGAGGGAGGAGATCATAAAATAGCTACAAATAGGTAAATACTTACCAACATACTTCTGCACCACATATCTACTTTTGGTGGCTATGGATGGGTTGACCATATTAATGATTTTCCTGAAGTTGTTCATAAGGTGAATTCCTCTGCCCCGACACTTGTTCGCCGGCTTTACTATCCAAATATTCAAGTATCCGTCCAGGCCGTACTGTGGCCAATACTCCTGGATATTTAACAGCAGTTTTGCTGCTGATCTTATTATGGTGTCCACAATTTTATTAGGATCAACTTGGATTCTAGCATCCTCGTGTGTAAGAATGTAATGTTGCGTCAGGAATGCATCCCAATCATGCTCCCACACTCTAATGTTCTCCTCATTATCAATATCGCTGTGGTTGCAGCTGTCGAGGAAATCAGTACAACGTTTCGTTGCAAATTCAATAACAGTGTTGGGAACCTTTCCACCGGGTGCGAATACGGCGTCGTATCCCTTTTCCCTAAAAGTTTCCACCATCCACTTTAAAAAGCTAATACAACCGGTCATTCGGAAATTTTCTGTGAAATCGTTCAGCTCCTCTGGACTCCAAACATTGTAGCAACGCGGAAAGTAAAGCTCTGCCATACCTTCTTCGTAAAACCAGTGAAAATCACGTAGTTGGGTACACAGTCCTTCTTTGGTGGTAAAAGGCACTCTATGGAATTTGTTTATAATCATGAGAGGGTTCTTTGCTTGATCAATCCAATCACATTTCTCTTTTCGTGCGGTCCACAGAAAATCTATTGGCATGTGGTCCAAGAATCGAGACATTATATTCCTCTCGCACTTGATAAGATATTGTCGACGTGACTCGCCCGGTCTACGTTTTGGCAGAGTCTGAGTTATATCTTCATAGCTCACTTGGAAAAACAATTGTGGTGAATGTTTTCTGTGGACGTCCAATTTTTCCACCCACCCTCTGGCTACTAGAGCGTTACGAACAGAAAAAAAACACCCTCTAATGGTGAAAGTCTTATGACTTTTAATTGCATCCTGTGCTTTCTTTCGCAATTCATTCAACCTGTCTACAGTGACCCAGGTTTTCCGATTGCAATAGTTAATCTGCTTGGATACCTGCTCCACATCTTCCATTGTATTACAAGGACAGGTGTTCTCTGCATTTGAACAAAACGAGGCTGTTCCTTGCTTCTTAAGAACTTCAGGAATAACTGGAGGTTTCTCTTCGGACTTGTCTGAAGAACTTCCAGAACTGTTGTTATTATCATCGGTGTCCATAGACATTGATTCTTTATCCTGTTGCAATAGGCTGGGATCTACCACGACAAATATGTTCGGCTTTTCATTGCAATCATCCATAGATGATTTTCTCTCTTTCTTTTGTACAGATTTCTTCCCGTCTTTCGGGGTATTATCAAAGCATTTCTTTTTAGAAGAGCTCTCAGCGCTTGCATCTAATTCTGGGGCTGGACCATTCCTTGTACTTGGCCTACTTGGTGCCGGTTTATTAATTTTTTTACCTATCTTACTCTTTTCAACCATAATTGATTAGTTGATCTCAAGTAATTTAGACGAACATTTCAAAATTAGAACAATTTTGTTGATTAATTAAATCCAGAAAACATTTCAGATTGTCACATTGATGCGATTTTTTTGAACGAGAACTTGATGAATCACAATAAATTATCACAGCGGTTTTATTGAGCACAATTTTGATGAATGTTTTTCTTTTCTATATAAATTTTGTCTTTAGGATGCAGATTATAGTCAGAACACATTTTGAACACAATTTGTTGTATGCATATTTCTATAATTCTTGGCGTTTACATATTTTCTGAATTTATAAATGAAAACACCAAATTTTATAAGAATTTATTCCAGAGTAGTTCGAAATTCACTAATAGTGTGCATGCCTCCTAGCTCAAAGAAACATGCTTATTCACTCTTTAAACCACGGCTTAGAGTTACAAGCAAAGTTCTTTCTCATAAAAGACTTGTGGTCTTTCGATTCAAGTTCAAACCTTTTGTTGATTTCTCTTAAAAGAAAGCCAATCGATCTTATATATTAGCCATCAAAAGTAACCATCTATTCAAGTTTTCCCGAACTAGATGAGATCAGTACTTCAATATTGACGGACAGATGACATAGGCGATCGAACAATCTTTAGTTCGTTTCGGTTTCAAAGGATCATTACAAGGTTCGGCTTCAAATAACACACGAAACATTAGGTGGACTCCGAAATAATCATGGTAGTAGGACATAAACCATCGCAACCTAATGGCATCGATGCGTGCTTCATAGGTTCTCGAAAGACTAGAACGCAAACGACTGATAATTGTATGCGAAATTTCTTTGACCTAAATTTTTCACGAACTAATATCAGATAAAAGCACGTCACAAACTTTCTGTCCTACTCATACTGGACTTTTACAATTCCAATCAATCTCTAAATAGTCACTGCAACCAACTTCATCAACTAATTAAATCTTTCACATGCACTAAACACACACTTTTTAATCAGAGTCCTACCTCAAGATATTACAATGTAAGCCACGTCGTATTCAAAAGTAGCGACTATTCCCGCCGACATACAAAAATCAACTGCTTCCGCTCCAAGCAATCGAACCACGAAGTCGTGTCTTCTGCTATAACCGACAATTTTTACAACCTTATTTCACCTTTGATATCTTCCAGACTGCGAATGTTAGATCATACCCCCTTGTTCCTTCCCTCCGGAAAGAAATGAATTGAAGCCGTTCACCAGTTTGCTACGAAAAACTTAAACAAGCACATTCATAAGAACTGACAATAGCCTACCGATGATTCTTCACTACTCAGATTCCTCACAGTCAAGCGTACTATAAATTCAACTTAACTGTAAAGGAAGCTTCCACACATGTAGTCTGTGCCTGTGACCTGTTTCTGAGAGTTGGTGCTTCCCTTACCCTGGTACGTGGTTCGTTATGTTTTCAATAAAATCCATGAAATACATCTCTTTTATACTAGAGCTCATCCAGCACTTAATACCAATCGATCAGATCTAGATTCATCCAGGTGAGAAAGTCGGAACAAACTTAAGGCAATCCTTTTGTGCCGGTTTTGTTAGAATTCGTTTCCTTGAATGAACATCATCGAACCGTGGGCACTATACCCTATGCCCAAGGAATGCAACTATAATTCACGTGGAAATGACCTACTTTGAAGAGGAACACAGTAAATTTCGTGCGTTCAGAATCCCGTGATTTATGGGAATCAATAAAAAGTTGGGGTAGGTAAGGAAGGCAAAATTCTCTAGTCAAGTGAATCTTTTACTGCATGAAAGAAAAAGGATTTTTTTCTTGCAAATATTCCTGACCTCACTAACTCCATAATTGCCGGAAGTTAATGATTTTTAATGGTTGGAATTTATAGCTCTGTTGAGTTACCTGCAAAAATGTTCTGTTGACTGGGTTTTTCTGTGTCGGTAGGAGACAGTCTCTGTCATGTAGAGAGTAATCACTGGCACTGATGGCCTAGTTTATCTTGTAAGTTTTATGCAACTTTAATTGGAGCTCTGCTTAATTAGTATGATTGTATGTGATTATCATTACGCCGTAACTAGTTCATACGTGATTGTATCATTAATGAGTTTTATTAACGCACATGGGGATATTTTAGGATATTTTGGAAATTTGCCAACGAGAAAGTCGCGGAATGACTCCTCAAGGACATTTGAGCGGTGAGCTGAACATAAGTAAATAGGTCGAGTCGATAAGTCCAGGTGCCGAAAAGTGGTATTATCTCAGTATTAGAAAGAATTATTTTCCAAAATTAGGATCCTTGAAAGGTCTCGAAACAATCTTAACTTTACTGTACAGATTTGATCACGTGTCAAACTACAGATCCTTTCTTGCTTTACTGCTCCTTAGAAACATATTTGAATCGCGGGATCTGAGTTTTTAAAATTATTCAAACGTTTTAACTTAATGAATTTCTTTAATAAGGTACCTGCGTCTTCCTGTTTATTATATAACTTAACTGTTTCTGATCATATTTATAGTATGGGATTGCATTTGTGCAGTGTTGTTTCCACACGCAGTGCACTCTAAATATCTCTTTTTCTTCCTTCTTTTCCTTTACGGAGACCTGAAGATTTAGTTTGTTAATTTACCAATTGTAACTTTATAATCTTACTGTATTTTAAATTGTCAACCTTATTGCAATTAAGACTAAAAATAAAAATGAAATGAATTGAAAGATATTTAATAACTTGTTTGCCACCAACACAAGGAAATCTAGGAAAATAGTGTGGTAATTGATAATCTTTTACTAGGAAGACCTTTGCATTTTTAAGAATTTTACTTTTCTTGAACTCTCTTCGCCAACTTCAATGGCATCTGCACAGTATAACTCTGCCAGCCCGCCCATTTAGATTTTTTTTGGATTTGCTGACATGATCAATCAGCCAGAGACAAAGTGCACGCCTCACGGCACCCATTAATAAGGCATTTAATCTGTACCCAGAGTTTGTCAACATAAAATGTTAGCTATTCTTGCACAAATTGTTTTAGTATAGTATCTTTCAATTTAAGTAATATATCATGCATGAAAATCTAATAAAGTGGCAAAATCACTTGTGATGAATACCAGCGAAATTCTGGTTTAATCATCTGGATGTAAATATGAATTGCACACAATATTCAACTAAAAGAAAATTTACTGACAACTTTTCAATGCCTCCATAGACACTGAGGATGATCAGCTTGACTTACAGCATTATATTCTCTAGTGAGAATTAGGCTTCAAAAAGATAGCGGAGAGTCTGCGGAGACCGCCAGAAAATCACAATTGCAAGAATACTAAAACCATAACTTGCGAATTTATCCATTCCGTCTACAACCAACTGTTTAAAATATGATTAAATCGTTTAAGCACCAATCAAACCGGAAATACCAACATTCAGGATTCACATCCATATACCTACTACTTGAACAAATCCATCAACTCCAAATAACTTCAAGGCAATGGCATATCGAATTCCGTGTAAAATTCCTACAAACTTTCTAGATATAAATTGCTATACTGTTTAATTACACCACAAATGGAATCTAAAATTATAATTATTATATTCCTAAGCACACAAACAGAAATAATTCCGTCAAATTGTGACCGAAATTAAATTACGTAGCTATTTTTCAACGCCTAGGTGCCTAGAGTAAAACGTTTTAGCCGTAAGCTTTGGAAGTAAACAGCTTTTCCAGGCTTTATTTGGGAAGACAGCGTTTTGACAGAACAGCTGACATCAGACTTGACATTTGCATTAGTGCTCGCTTTTTTTGGAATTTTTCGTTTTAACTTATTGAAGGCCTATCCGTCCACATAAAGATATCTGTGTAAATTTAAGTGTTACAAATATCGATGTGCTAATATAGTATTATCGCATTAAACTGGGTGAACAGATATAGTGGAAAAATTTGTGTGCAAAGGTGCTTTTGTTCACTTAAAAGTTTATAAATAGAATTTCTATTGATGATTAAACATGTTTATAAAGTGAACAACAAACAAAACAAGCAGCAAGTGCATAATCAGTTTCTATACTTTGTAAAAATTTTATTATCACGCCGCTAACTTAAAGGAATGCCGAGTGCAAGTGTATTTTTTAGAAAATGGATCCAAAGCATATAACTAGTCTGGCGAAGTTGTTGCGCGACAACGGAGACAAAGTGCTGAGTGGAGAATTCAAGTTATCGTTATCAGGTAATTATGAGATTTTTGAAAACATTTTCTATCGGGAAAAGATGACTGAATTGACAAAATATCCCGATATCAAATAGATGAAATGTACAATTAAACGAACAAAAAGAATTACTTGTTTTACCGAATCAAACAAAACTCGAAATCAAGATACCTGTCGCTTCTGATTTGACGAAAAGCCGATTTCTTTACTCTTTTAGCAACAGTATCAAGAAATGTATTCTCCTTTTTGCTGGTGAACGTCGTTGACTAAGACAAAAACTTCATAAGAATTGCAAAATATAACCGTCCGCATAGTCAGCCGGATTTATTTAGATTAAGGCATTGACTTCAAACATACAGTAAAAATTTTCGCTGTAAAATTTATATCAACTCCTTATTTTTCTAAATTAAGCGAAAAAATAAAAAACGCCTGTTCCACAAAATCAAACACAGCCCCGATTTAAAAAAAATCTTTTAACTGAAAAAAATAGCCAAATTTAAATGCAAATTTTATAATGAGATGATATCGACCGGTTGAAAGGCAAAATGCAATAAGCGACATTTATGAAAAAATTGAGATTATTCACTATCTAAGGTTAATTTTTCATGCCCGGTCGAGATTGGTGAACCCAGGTGAACCCCGTTCGCCGATTAGAGAAATCGTTTTCAAGATATAGAGAATTAAACAAAAGCCCTGAGTTATTGTAATTAATCTTTAACCCTTTAACATCCAAATTTTGCTTGATTGAGGCAAAGTTTTTTACTTGAATTAAGTAAAATAATATATTTTCACCAACTTTGCAGTTCTAATCTACTTTCAGATAGCTATGTTTTAGAAATTATAACTCCAAGACGTTTTTCGCTCCCCTGTGAAATTGTCGTTTATCCCATTTTGCTTTTCAAGCATCGATATATAGTTTTAAAATAATTTTGCAATAGCACCAAAGTCTAGAAGCCTTTCAAAATCGAAAGTTATTTTGGATTTCAATTTAAAATTTTGCTCTGAACTGAAGTTGGTATCGAAGTAAACCCATGTATGGCTTAATGCTTTTAATTATTGCGTTGGGTTTATCACTATCCACATTTAAAGAATGTAACGAAATCCTAACTAGTTCTATTGCTGCACAAAGTGGATCTGAACTACTGTACAAAATACGTGTCTTTGTAAAAAGCATTTTTGCTTAAAAACCTCACTCCACTAGAATTGATACAGTTATCATGTCTAGACCGCATGTTGCAAAAAGAAGAATTATAAGACTTTTAAAAATGGTTCGATTTTGAGAAGTGATGCATTCCATCTAGCAGAAATGCTCTAATTTAATTTCTTATCAATTAATGCAATATTTTCTGATGTATATGCATTCAAACGTTCCGTCGTTAATATACCCAAGGTTTTTATTCCAAAATTGTCCATGTAAAATGCATAATAATTCTAAATACCGTTTTCAATTCATTTGTAAAATTTTTAAATAATTCTTCGTATTTCTCCATCTTTCGAGTCTTGATCGTATTGCTTGACGGAATTTTGGAAAAAGTTCCTTTAACAGATTCCTGAATTCTTTAGACTCAACAAAAACATAGGATAAGCACTGCATGTTGCTCCTCAATAATATCAAAAGCTCAAGAAATATCATTAATCCCAGGACAATCATTCCAGTTGATTTTTAAAAAACAGTCCATCATGATTATAAATGAATTCCGTTCTCACACAAGTGTGTGTTCCGTTTGGTACACTTCGTCCTTGTATATTTTGATTAGTTGCTCCAAAGAGATAAGTACGTACTTAATACATGGGCTGCCATAATTAGCATAAAAATTTTCGTGAGAGAATTACGTGTTAAAATGCATTTGTCCTGAGAGAGCTTTTAAGTGTGCATCACCGATAATACACATGGCAGCCAACGTGTTAAAACTTGCGCCCAATGAGTAATCATCTTCTAGGCTGTGTAATAAAAACCACTTTGAGGATTTACTAGATACTTGACCGAGAAATATTCTGAAAGTTAAGTTCCTTAAGCAACGATTTCAGAGCTTTCTCCTTTTGTAATGCCTGTTTTCATTGTCTCATTTTCTTTCAACAGGTCCCCTTCTTCGTGCTTTGAACGATTCCTTCACTTTGATAGCAGATGCTGCAGATTTAACGTCTCCACAGTCGTTTCAAGTTCTTAAGGCAAATAACTCCAAATCCGATGTCATACGTGAATTGCAATTAGTCCATGACTTTGTACAGAAAACACTTTTACTGTGCATTTGTCATTTCTCGGGAGATGAGATTTTCGAGGGAGTGATAGACATATCAAAATTTCGTGCTCTACGCCGTTTAGAGGTGCATAAAGTTAATATAAAACGGATAACAGGAATCCAACCATTACGGGCTCAATTGCAACACTTAATATGCAACAGATGTTTGAATTCCGTCGAGGAGATAATTACCTATTGCGGTGGTGACAATTCAAATGGCTTCAGATGGAATGAATTAAGTACAGCAAATTTTAGTTATAACAATTTAAAAACGGTTGATTCTTCCTTGGAATTCGCCCAATGGCTGCAACACCTAACTCTTAGCTACAACGAACTTACAAGTGTTGAAGCTATTAAATGGCTCCCACACCTAAAAGTATTGGACCTGAGGTATAATCGTTTGAGCGTACTTCCAAATTTCCACGTTGAAGCTTCTCGACGATTACAAGTTTTGATTATAAGCAATAATTTCATCGAAGATTTAAGGGGAATATCACGATTAGAAGCACTCACGGAATTGGACTTGTCCAATAATCTTCTACTGGACCATATTAATCTTCTTCCTTTGAGCACGTTAATATCATTAAGATATCTCAACTTGCAAGGCAATCCACTTTCGTGCCATCCAAAACACCGTCAAGTAACTGTAACGTATTTGAATAAAAACACGTCCAGTGTGAAATTTATTTTAGACTCCGAGCCTCTATCTAAATCTGAAAAAGCACTCACAGGTCGATTTCCAAACTATCAGTCTGTGCTAATGTCTCGTCTACCCTTGAATACTAAATCTAGTGGACAATCGACACCAACAAGAAAATCTCAGCAAGACACTCCGACCTCCAGTGTAGGATCTATACGAAGTTTGAAATTGAATGATACAACGATTAATGACACCACAGATTTGGTCACATCCATTTCAGAGAAACAAAAAAAGTTGAAAGTGAGAACAGTGGAGATAGAAGATGGTAATAAAAATAGCCAAGAAGATATTAGTATAAAAGCTAGCGGACCCACATCAGTAAAAAAAGCTATAATCGAAGCAAGCAAAGATCATCTGGAGACTAAAAAACAAATTGAAGATCTTAGACAAAAATACGGGGCAGGTTGGTTACAAAGTGAAAATGTTCATGCCGTTCAAAGTGTTCTTGGTTTGAAGGAAACAAATGAATCTATCGAATGTATATCGCCCCGTGCCCTGTTAGAGGATTTTTTGAACAGAGTAAGCGTCAATCAAGAGGAGAATGTTGAGAAACAACTAGATAAAAGCGTTTCAGTTGTAACTTCTACGCCACTTGGAGGAAAAAATAAAGAAGAAATCACTTTTGCCACCGATACTGACAGTAAAAATGTTGAAGAGAATAGCAAAATCGACGAGACAATTTTTGAAAGTGTAGAAGGCAGTCAAAGTGTTTATAAAACAGCTGAGATTGATTTAGAGGAAGTTTATTCAAAAAATGTACAAACACCTGAATGTAAGGCTGTTGGATTCTCTCAATAAATTTTTGTTCAATTTTTAAATCAGTTTCAGATGAGGAAGACAATGAAGTCACGTATATTGTAAGGGAAAAAGATAACTTGGAAGAGGTATTTTTAACAGTATCTGATGTTTCTATTAAGGAACAAGATATCATGACAAAGAAGTAAGTATCTAAATTTCTGATTTGGTAAAAATGAAATTATAATAAAGTTGTTGACACGTTTTTCTATTGAATTTCTCTCGAGTCCTCGAAGAAGATGAGATGTCTATTGCCTGAGACAGACTACAATTTCTAAGCATGGTTGTGGCCTCAAAATTACGTAGTCGATCCATCATTTTGAAGAGACAGAAAAGCGTAGTCTCTCCTAGACATAATATACGACTAATAAAATATCAGAAATTTAATAAAAAACGTGAAGAGATCATTTAGTGACGAGAGACTATAAAAAAAAGTTTAAAAATTTTATCTTTTCAGAACAAAAGCTAAATGGAGCTTAAAAATTTTGGAAAGCTGTGATCGAATAAAATCGAACACGTTACGAATAAATTTCGATACCATAAAAAAGGACAAAAAGGAGCGTATATATACAGTTGAAGAGGGACTATGTCAGGTAATGAAAACGTTTTATAACAAGGCACGGGGGCCAGTATTTCAAAAGATATTTCATGTTTAGGAACTTGAACAATTCTTACGAGCGATACTCTCAAAACGACAATTATCTGAGATGAATCAGATTATTTACAAGTGTATCAATTGCTCGTGTGAATTTTCACGAGAACGCATGTATCAAAGAGTTAATCCAGGTAAGTTGAGGAAAAAATCAGATGACATTCTACTGTTAATGGTTTCAATTTATTATCTATTTTTGTAGTTATTTTTTGTCCTGAATGTAAAAAGCCCTTTATTGTTGAAGTGAGTGAATCACCAAATGCTGTATCACCATCTGTAGCAAATAATCCAGTAAATTCAACCAATTGCGTCCAGGAAGGATCTATCGCAACAGAAACAATAGGAAATCCAAATGGCGAAAAGTCTGAAGAAACAGAAAAGTCTTCTTCACATAGCAGCATAGGTATTAATTTTTTTTTATATATATGTTTAAACTTCAAAGATTTCTTCGGTTTTTTTTGTTTGTAGTTGTTAACATAATTTTTTTGGTCCAGTTAGGTGTTGGCTAGTTTTACATTAAAATGTTTTTTTTTCAATTTTCTGTGTGATCAATTGCATGCATAAGGATTTTATTTATTCGTGTATTTATTTTATTACTGTTTTTGTGTTCATGCAAGAATGTCTATGTGAATGTAAATTCAGTCTGTGTAAAGGCTATCGGTAAAAAACTGGACGGTATATGCGATACATCAATTGATTTATTTATTAGGTGCAAAAATTGTTGCAGATTTGTTTAAACAGAATACGAAATAGCTGATAGAGGTCATTGTGTATTCTGATGTCTGTTACCTGTAATTTTAGCAAAATGTTGGAAGGAGATTTTAAAATGATTTCAGAAATGCACTCACACCTTATTGACAGGATTATACACTGAAGATTTTGGAAGGGGTTACGGCATTTACAAAGTAGCTTTTACTTGTAAATGGATTTGCTAGTTTTGATTCTGGGAATTCCTAGCATTGTTTGGAACTTATTGACGACGACAAGACTCTGCAGCGTGGACATCACGAAAAATTTTAAATGTTTTCTCGTATCTTGTGTGTAATAGAGAATTAAAATGAATCCCATACAAAAACGAAAATAATGAAAAATTTGTAAGACAGAGCATCCACGCTTTCTTGATATTAAGGGGAAGTGTTAGCCCATAGAAAATGTTACTGTCTCTTTAGTAGACCTCGAAGGAAATTATGAACTCGGAACTCTTAGATCTTAATGAAACTTTACGGATCTTTCGGTAGTAATATGGTGAAAAATTAGATTTTAGCATAGTAAAATAGTAAATAGTAAAAAATATAGCAAAAATCATCCGGCACATTTTATCGTACTTGGACATTTTCAGATACCCACTTTGGGTTCGTTAGATACCTGAAAATGTCTAAGTAGGACAAAATGCAGGATATTGTGTTTTTTCTTAATTTTAATTTTATTTATGAAAAAATAAAAACGAACTTCTTTAATTGATTAAAATTCCAAAATTAAACCAAACATTATTAAGCAGCAACACTTCCAAAACTTATGTAATTTCATTGAGGGTTTTCCTCCATTCTTTTTGCTATGCAAGACATTTTACAATAAATGCTACATGTGACTCCCATCCTGCTAGATGCACATTTCTGTTGTGGAAATGAAAAATCTTTCCAGAGCTCCAATTTTTCCCACAAATCATCTGCAAATCTTACTTGAGTTCAATACACAAGATCTTTCAGATGATCCCACAAATAAAATTCTGATGGGTCAGGGTAGATCAGGAGTTCTAGCCGGCCAGGCTCATTGTTTGCCAAGGCCAATATACCTCACACTAGACTTATTAAATATACCACCCAGAGTGCCATTTTCACAAAATCCCTTGTTTTTAAGTTGACATAAAAGTATAGCTTAGTCAAAATCAAGATAATATAAAATATACTAGAAAAGACATGCTTTATTGAACAAAACGGAATATTAAATCTGTACCTTGGCAGAATAAGGTGTCCATTGGCATGCTCTTGCTCTTTTCTATTCAAAAATGTCCCTGTTTTTATAATTATGAATTTCTATTCCATTTGCTTCGAATAATTTTCCAAAGAAGCAGGTACTATTTTTCTCTATGAAAAAAATACGAAATAGTACAAAGTTATTCAAAATCCATTTCTTACAACCTCTCAACAAATAGCAAGTTTCTAGCTAAGTGTTGAGGAAGCTATAAACTTAATCTTTAAATAAACACAAATCCGTTTGTTCGGAAGAGGGAGGCAACTATTTAATAGAACTGAAATGCAAAGAAGGGCATCACTTTGTGAAAAATGTACTAAGCACATTTTGCATGTTAACAGTTTTGAAAAAGAAACTAAAGTGTACTGTTGAAGAGTTATAATCACCCTTAATATTTTGATATCTAATTTTACTATTTAGTCACAATAGTTATTTGCTTGCTTTTGCAAAACTTTTACTACTTAAAATCTAATCAAATATAATTTTGCATGCCAGCAAATGATAAAGGAACTTGGAGGCTGTCCGCACACAAAACTATAAGTAGATATTTAGTTGTATTCCAAAAATAAAAACAATTTTTTAATAATATTTCACGTGCAGGTTCAGCTGGATCCTTGAATGAATCTTCATCATGTTCAAAAATTTCCAACTCTGAAAGTTCTTTTAATTCAAATCAAAGTATAGCAGGAAGTTCAACAAATGAACGTGATCATGATTTCAGTTTTAGTAAAAATTACGAAAGTGATGTTGAGATTTTGAGTAATCCCAGTCAAAGTAGTATAGAAGTATTAGAACATGGTCATCCCAGTCGAAAAACATCAGAAGAACGAAAAATTTTACGAATTCCATCTTTGGAAACTATTCAGGATCAGAGTTTGCAAAATACGTCTGGAACGTTAATAAGCAAACAAACTTCTACGGAAAGTTTTCGAATAGAATCAACAGGAAAAGAAAATGTATTAGATGGAAATGATAAGAAAGTTATTTTGGGTCCGATTAATCTAACAGAAAGCAGTTCATCTGGTTCTGTTACTGATAGTATTTGTACTGCATATGAACAAGGGGATAAAGATAATAAGAATCAGCAGCAGGAGTCTCAACAAAAAGAGAATTCTGAAAAAGAAGTTAAGAAGGAGAAGGAGGATTCAATTATCTCTTCCATGTTTGGAGGTAATTTATAGTTTATTTACCCACGTTTTAATAATTTTCCATTTTATTTCAACGGCACTAATCCATTTCTAACTAAAGGAAATCATCTAAACTAACTTCTAAGTAGAGAAATCTACTAATAACTGCTACTATGCTATAACACTTCATTTAATTTCATTAGTTAAAAAGAGAAAATTGTCGGGTAAACAACAGCCATGCATTCAATTAATAAACATAAGTACTGAAGCATCATTGAACTCATAGAAAAAGTCATAACACCCACATTTCCAAATTGATCGACGCGATTTAGGGACTTAGGAGCTTTCGTGAAAGACAGTGCTAATCCTCTTCTTCGTGAGGATGACTATCTCCGTCTTGGACACGGCCAGCGACAGACCGTGATCAGCCATTCACGCTTTCACCCTCCTCATTGCTTGGTTGAGCTTAAGCTGTGCCATCTCAAGCGTGCAGACCCTTATTAAATACAGCAACATCGCATATTGTATACATACTAAAAAATAACTATTTTCACTATCATCATGACACCAAAGTGCGTCATTGGCTGCTAACTACTATATTTCACAAATGGCACACAATTGTAGTGCTAGCCTGTATTGTGGCAAGGAAAAATATTAACATTCTCATCATATATCTACTCTACTCAAATTGAACATATGACTCTACTCATAACGAGTAAATTGACACATGACTCTACTCATAACGTTGCTGCATTTAAATCAAGTTACCGCGCAATAAGGATATTTTCTTGTAAATTTATTCATTTTTTAGGTCTATTCCAATCAACAAATCTTCTAATGTCACGAACGCAAAAGTCTACCACCACAGAATCCTCGCAACAATGTGAGAAATTCAAATTTAATTACAAGGATTTTAGTGATGTTGACCACCGATTAAAATTGTATTTCTACCAAACAAAATTTGAAGACGACAATGAACACTTCAAGTGGTTGGTTAAAGGCAAAATCTACAATGAGAACAACTCGCAATTCTCCGAAGGGATTGTCGTCATGTCCACAACTAAACTCTATGTCATGGAAATTACAGGACCAGAAAATGAAGACATACAAAAGTGGTTAAAGCAAATATTTAGTGCAACTGTTGACCGGATCGAGACTATTCAGTTGCTTCCTTGGAAGATTGGCATGTCATTTAAGATTAAAGCATGGGGAGGATTTTTATTGATCCTTCAGGATATTTTAAGAACGGACAGTTTGTTGCTTTTCTTTGCAAGTGAGTTTGTTTTTTCGAAAATTCTACAAATACCATTTTCGACATATATATATATATATTTCACATTTTCCAGATAATCCACTTCCAACAGAATGTACACTTGAATATCAAATACCAGACAGGGTACTTAAAAAATTGTCATCTTGTGCTCAGGACGAACAACTGAAAATGTTATCAATCCTTAATAAATGTGAAATTTCTTCCGACAATATCGTGCAGTCAATAGCGCCGGCTGCCTTTTTTACAACAGACACACACCTGTACATAACAAACTCAAATATTTCATGGCTCTCGTATAGTTCTGAAGCAGATATTGAGCCAGCTCTAGTACAATTGATGAGCAATTTAGTGGAAGTTGTTAAACCAGAGGAAAATACATGTTCAATAAATTTTCTGGATGAAACTCAGGATAAATATGAGTTGTGGAAGTGTATTTTTGAAACAAAAGAAAATGTTGAAAGTTGCCTAAATGCCATCGGACAATCCTGGGAGAAATTATTTGGTGTGCCTTTAGTTAGTAATTAACCGAAGTTAAGGTAGTTAATAATGTTTTTAATAATTGAATTTTACTGTAAAAATATAATATCGTGATATAAGGTTATTTTCTGTTTTTCGTCATCGCAATAATTATTGTAATTCTCTTTTAATTAATTGGCAATGATATTACAATTTTACATGAGTCTAGATTAATTAGAAATAAAAAACGAAAACATAAACACTGTCTATTTTTTTTTTAATAAATTTTATTGCGATTCGAGTCTCCAGTGCAACATTGATAGTACTGACAAGAGAAAAGAATTGTTCATCAATTCTGAACTGCTTCATTATAATCGCCTCAAGAGGATCTACAGGTAGAAGTGAAATAAAATAAATTTATTTACCTAACGCATTTTTTGAAACGTTTAATTCACATAAAATAATTTACAAGTTCGACGAAAACTAGATATGCAAGATCCATCCATAACTGTAATAACAAGTTTATTTGATTGCCAATTGTTCTGCAACCCAATCCATGTTTTCGTGAAATCGTGGGTCACTCATCCGAAGTGCTGATCGCTTATACAAGTAGTAATAAACTGGTGAGACTGAAACAATAATAGTAGCATGTAAGAAATTAAATATAAATCGATTTGATATTTTTTCAGAAATCTACTTTAGAAGGAAATGAAATGAGAACAACAAATGCATAAAGGATTACACACTTTTTCCAGGAGTAAGGTAATTTTTTCTTGAATAATAAATTCCAAGGGTTGATGTTTGTCGTAGAAATATTTTTGCGTTGGTTATATCTTAATATTATCTTAAAGCTTTTATTTTGGACTACCAAATATATTTGAAATTCTTTTTACACAGCTTGCATCTTTTACATGTGGAGTTTGAACGTTTGGCAATATAACTAAATTCATTGCCGCGTGTTTTAATAAAGTCTTTTCGCAGTTACTACGTTTCACTATTTTTAGACTTGTTTGCCAGCAACAGGAAATCGATATCTCCATTCAAAATTTGCCATTTTAGCTGTCTCTTAAAATTTTAAAAATCTTTGGTACTTCTTCTAAAGCTAGTTTTGAAATTGGCTCGAGTCATTTTTTATGTTTACCACTAGAACGAAGCAACGTGGTCTAAAATTATCTATTTTAAAAATGTATTTATTCACAGACGGATGCAATAAATTGATATAGAGGTCCCAAATAATTATATGAAGTACTACCTTCTGGAATTTTATACTTATTACATACTCATTGCTTTGCTTCTTTAAAATTCCCATGCAACTTTATTCAATTGGGACAGATTGCCATTTCCATAACGTTTGTGATTTTTAATAGCGTGCTTCATGCAGGGAAATAACACTAATTCTAGACTCCTATTATAGTAAAAATTTGTTTAACGAATTTTTCCATACAGTAAAAATAATGCTTGATTTTCTCAGCAATCAACAACTTACTATTACACACGGTTTTTCTCATTCGGACGTTACAAGTTCACATTATTGAAAGCACACATGAATTTATGCATCAACCCAAAAAATTGAGCCTTTCATAGTTGGATAAAATTCTTTTTCTTCCGACTATTTAAAGTGAGACATAGTACACTACCATATTAATCAATTTTTTACTTACATAACCTTTGAATAATGTAAAGGGCAGTAAGTCCTGTTGGCCACTGAAAAGTAAAAGGACTGTGATGGTGGTTGATAACTATCCAAACATGATGAGCTACACACAATATAAAATATGTCGTGACAACAATCAATGCAACACGAAATTTCTTATAGAGAAATTCACCAATCCCAGCCTGGAAAAAGTTTTGTTATTTTTTAACTCATTTTAATGTGCAATAGTCAACCTGATAGATGTAAGTGGAGTACATGCTAAAAACCAGAGCAGTGAATGATAAAATTATGCAGATATCCTGGGTCCTGCAATATGAAATAATTTATATACAAAATTTTAATATAACTATACTATTTAATTATAATCATTATTATTAATATTTACAAATTAAACACGTGATCCAGCTATAGAACCCATTTGCGACTAAAATCGAAACAAATTACTTGTTGCTACCCCAACCTACCTACATAGACGCACTCGAAATGTTCGAAATAAACCGATTTTTACAGGACAAAGATATGCATGTATTAAATGACCAGACCGGCTACAACTCACCGCTCCAAAAGCCACTATAGACTATGAGAAATAACAACAAATCAGTTGCCTGATGATGCTGGACACAGCGAAATCAGTCGCGACTCTGAATGGAAAAATTCATAAGTGGAGTAGACAAAACAAGAATCCGATAAATATAACTATGGAATTCCATCAAGTATCGACGGCGGAGTCTAAAAAAAATATATATATATTAATCTTTCTTGTCTAAATAATGTTTAACGATATAATCAGTCAATGGGATATGTGGAAGTCTGTTACAGATTTATTTCTTACTAGGGAATATTGTTAAAAGCCGGAAAATAGCCTGGATATTTTTTTACTTATTTTTACTTACACCTCCAATTCATGGATTTAATATCATTTAGACCAAAAATCAGCAGGCAATAAGGAAATTAAGGACTTCTTATAGACGTATGCTACAAATCATGAAGTCGTTGCAGGAGAACAGGATGCAAGCCAACGATAGAACCCTATGGGACATATGCTAATACCAATACTGAATCAGAGGAAGAAATCCCTGTAATTTCACAATAGGTCTTTGATTAGTAATAATAAAATTAAAAAAAACTGATTCTAATAAGCTCTCCCAGCTTGATTTCTTCCTAGTAGATTTAATCCCATTTCTACGGCATACTTGTTAGCATGGTGCTTGTTTTCTCTCTGTATGTTATGCGGAAAAATTAGAATAGTTTTCACTGCTAACCATCTATAAAGTCATTGCCCCACGTCGACTAGAGAGATGAGATTGGCAAGGCAGACCTAATGCCCATTCGGGTTTACACTTTGAAGATATCGTAGTAGCTTAGCTTAGTAGCTTTTTCCAAGCAAACTTTCTAACTGCATGTTTAACAGGATATTTATTTATAAATTTGAGAATCTCAGGTATTATAATTTCAAAAATTAAATTCCAAATAAATGAACATTAGCTCTGCTTGTCTATCTATGGTAAAAGTATATTTTCTCTAATGAAACCTACCCGAAAAGAGGAACAACTCCTTATATTCTCACATAACACATTTTAGCAATAATAAAGTCACTACGGTTGTTTTATATAATGCAATCTTCTATTTTATATTTTCACAATACTTACAAGAAAACAAAAATCGTGGAAAGTTTATCTCCTCTGACCAAATATGAAAAACTGTTCAAAATCATGTCGACTATTATAAACAAAAATTGAAAAAACAAAAGACAAGCATATCTCTTTAAAGATAATTTCATTTTGATTATCTTCCCTTTTTTTTAAAAAAAAATCAACAATTGGAATTGTGCGAAAACTTGGAAAACTTTCCCAGGATATATCTGACAGGATACAAGATTTCTGCGCATGAGTTGTAACATTTCACATTTATCCATACATTGCCCGGAGGCAATCAATCCTACTCAAAAAAATCCTTTAAGTGCATCACAATTCATTATTATAGGAAAGAAATAATTTTAAAAAATACCACGGACATTTTTAATTAATTGTATCGAGTGCAGCGAAAAAGTTTTAGTTGCTGCTCATTTTATTTAAATACTTAAGTTCATCTATTCGCCGACAGATGGTGTGAACACTGTGCTCCTGTTTGACACATGTCATTTACAAATAGATTTCCTGTTCTTTTGAGTGAAAACATAGCAAAATGAAGTACGTATCGAGGGCATTTGTGGGGAATTATTAAATATTCCTGTCATCGTAGTATTTTCTTTGTTAAATATACTTGAATAATGAGAAAGATGGTTATAGAAATTGGTTAAATTGTGTATTTCTTGTGTTTTAGGATTGGATTGTGTTCATTCAGCGGGTACAAAATTTACCCCGGCCATGGGAAGACTATGGTCAAAGTTGATGGGAAGGTTTGTGTGATTTTTTTTTTCCAAATATTATTTTCTAAACTAATTGAAATAGTGTTTAGCATTTATTTATTTATCATACAGGAATGCATGTGCATAATTCGTTTTTCCTAATGCTTTGAAATTCTAACAAGTTCTTCTCTTGACACTTCCAGACCTTCACTTTCCTCGACAAAAAATGTGAACGTTCTTATTTAATGAAGAGAAATCCCCGTAAAGTGACATGGACTGTTTTATATCGTCGCAAACACAAGAAGGGTATCGAAGAGGAAGCTCAAAAGAAACGTACACGTAGGACACAGAAATTCCAGCGTGCTATCGTTGGTGCATCGCTAGCTGAAATTATGGCTAAAAGGAATATGAAACCAGAAGTACGTAAAGCACAACGTGAGCAAGCAATTAAAGCGGCTAAAGAACAGAAAAGAGCTGTAAAGGCTGCCAAGAAAGCAGCTCAACCTCCACCACCAAAACAGAAGGCAGCCCCAAAACAAAAAGCTGCTAAAGTTACCCAGAAGTCAGCACCCAGAGTTGGAGGGAAACGATAAGTGTTTTGCAGATTGACGGAATAATTTTAATAAACAAGAAAAAAATTTGAAATTCGCTGTGGTATTATTCGATATTCCTGTTTAGTTTCTGATTCTACTTATGTTCGCTGAGCAAGGGTTTAATTCATTTTAAGCCAATTAAATGTAAGTGAGATCAAATCATCATAGCGTTCTTTTTATTGAATTCGTTGAATCGAAAGAATTGCGATCTCCCTATATTTGTTGTTGCTTTACAAAAACAAATATAGGAGATTCGAAACTTTTTTCCGATCCAACGGATTCAACAATAGGGCCCTAGAAAAATCAGTGAATTACTAGCATGCAATTTCTATGGAACTTAAAACAAGTGGAAAGGTTATTTTTTTGGATTTTTAAATCCAAGACCTGGCAAAGGTTTTCACTCTTTTTTTGTTCACATGAAAATATTAGGAGAAATTTCCTCTTGTGAGTTTTTACAAAATCTGATTTTGTTCACAAATAATTTGGAATTTTAAGCAACCTAATGAACAGCAAGATTTTACGACTACCGAATCACTTCTAAATAATTTTTTTAATGAACACAATTCGATGGCTTTTACCTTTTTCAAAAATTCTCTGTGCAACTTGAAAAAACCCAAAATTAATAACTTTGTGTCTACATTGAAATGAATTTTAAGGGTAATTATTTTAGCCGTTTATTTTGAAAGTGGTTTAAGTCACATTTTTCAATTTTAGTAAAAATCGAAATGTAACTGTAAAATAAGCCATTTAAAATTAATTTTTGCCCTGGTTGTAAAAGTGGACTTAAACCACTTTCAAAATAAACGGCTCATTTATTCTTTAACCGTGAACCGTGTCAGATGTAAAAAGACGGAAGCATTAATCAAATAAAAACAGAAAGACTAGTCGGTTCGCAGGCAGTGGTAGCTTTTTCTAGACATTCTTTCCAGCGATGTCTCTCGTGATAGCACCAATCTTTCCTCACTCTACACAGTCTTGCTCTGTGACCAGGTCCGAGAAAACCGCTAGACAGAAATTCGAGAAAAAGCGTTCACTGTCTGTGTTAACAGTTTAGTA
>QYTT01079775.1:0-27537 GCA_006980735.1 Dasypogon diadema | reverse complement strand
TTGACACTTCCAGACCTTCACTTTCCTCGACAAAAAATGTGAACGTTCTTATTTAATGAAGAGAAATCCCCGTAAAGTGACATGGACTGTTTTATATCGTCGCAAACACAAGAAGGGTATCGAAGAGGAAGCTCAAAAGAAACGTACTCGTAGGACACAGAAATTCCAGCGTGCTATCGTTGGTGCATCTCTGGCTGAAATTATGGCTAAAAGGAATATGAAACCAGAAGTACGTAAGGCACAGCGTGAGCAAGCAATTAAAGCGGCTAAAGAACAGAAAAGAGCTGTAAAGGCTGCCAAGAAAGCAGCTCAACCTCCACCACCAAAACAGAAGGCAGCCCCAAAACAAAAAGCTGCTAAAGTTACACAGAAATCAGCCCCCCGAGTTGGAGGGAAACGATAAATGTTTTGTAGATTGACGGAATAATTTTAATAAACAAGAAAAAAATTTGAAATTCGCTGTGGTATTATTCGATATTCCTGTTCAATTTCTGATTCTACTTATGTTCGCTGAGCAAGGGTTTGATTCATTTTAAGCCAATTAAATGTAAGTGAGATCAAATCATCATAGCGTTGAATTGCGGGCTCCCTATATTTGTTGTTGCTTTACTTTTTGTGATCCAACGGATTCAACAATAGGGCTCTAAAAAAATCAGTGAATTGCTAGCATGCATTCCTACTTTCTATGGAACTTAAAAAAAGTGGAAAAATTATTCTTTTTTGGATTTTTAAATCGAAGACCTAGCAAAGGTTTTCACTCTTTCTTTTTTTGTTCACATGAAAATATTAAGAGAAATTTCCTCCTATGAATTTTTACAAAATCTGATTTTGTTCACAAATAATTTGCAATTTTAAGCAACTTAATGAGGAGCAGGATTTTACTACTATGGAAACACTTAAATAATTTTTTTAATGAACACTATTCGATGGCTTTTACCTTTTTCAAATATTCTCAGTGCAACTCAAAAGAATCTGAAATTAATAACTGTGTCTATATTGAAATGAATTTTAACGGTAATTATTTATTCTTGAACCGTGAACCGTGTCAGATGTAAAAAGACGGAAGCATTAATCAAATAAAAACAGAAAGACTAGTCGGTTCGCAGGCAGTGGTAGCTTTTTCTGGACATTCTTTCCAGCGATGTCTCTCGTGATAGCACCAATCTTTCCTCACTCTACACAGTCTTGCTCTGTGACCAGGTCCGAGAAAATCGCTAGATAGAAATTCGAGGAAAAGCGTTCACTGTCTGTGTTAACAGTTTAGTAGAGTCTCTCTGTTATTATTTGATCAATGACGAAAGTGTGAAGTTTAATAAAAATCCATTCCTTAAAGATTGGCTTTATATAGATTTCTTGGTGCCTGATTACAAAACAGACACACATCGAATGGTCCTATAGAATATACAAGAGTGCGTCTTGTTGAATGATAAGCTCAAGTGGCTCTTTGTGCAATCTAATTACAGTTTTCCATATTTCACGTGCAACGCTTTTAGAATTTAGACCCCGGAGCATTTCTCGTATTTGATCTTTTGTTAAATTTTGTCTTGGATCAACCTTTAACCCTACAACACACCTAGTAAAACCGAACTTACTCATTAGTGACGCAGATCCACACACGAAGCTACTCAAAAAAGACCAAAATCAGTAGTTTCTTTAGTGAAATCATGGAAGGACCATCAACATCTTTAAGCCATCTTCAAAATCACACCCAAACTGAGCAACAGCAGTTACTCAGTGACTTGGCAGTCGAGTTCCCTAGAACTTTGGTAACGCGTTAGTGATCAGTAGCTCCGTGTGGTGTCCCAACCAATTGCATTGGAAGTGACTCTCTTTCAAGTAGCTCCGTGTGTAGACAGCCTAAAGCTTTTCAGGTGTTCGCCCAAAAGCCCATTGTTAATAAACAGAAATTTGTTTTTGATTGTCCTCTGATTGACACCGTCAGTTTCCTAATAAAATAAAATTCAATTGTTTTACCCTACACAATAAAATGTATTTCAACCTTCATAACAATATATGTAAGACTTACAAATTTAGATGTCTTGAGAAACCAATTTCCAATAATTAAATCTGCTTTCATTACTCTGGTACAAAATTTCATTAAGATACGACTTATACGAGGAATTAGTATAGACTACAGAGACAGATTCATACTATCAAATACCCGCGAAAAAAAAGACAAATACAATAATTTTCCATTACAAATTGAGAGGCGTCCTTAAAGAAACGTGTTCAAGGTAACTCAGTGTTTAATAGTCAGGTGAAAACGAAGAACAAATCTCCATGCAATGATTACAAAGAAAGAGAAAGTCATCAGGTGGTGATGATGAGGGTGATTTCAATGCGCTGCAGCAGCCGTCGGTTGTTCTGGTGCTAAACGACTCACAAATGCCACACCACCCCTAAGAATTTTTGCAACTACAGGTGGAGATCTTGTAGCCAGGGCATCTGTGGCCATTCTCAGCTCACTGAATATGTTTCGAGTGTATGGATTCCGACGTGACATGTATCGCAATACCAAGAAATGGTAATAGACAAATGGTGTCATGAGGCCAGCACGTCCCCTGTAAAAAAAAGAATTCAAGTTAATCTGAGCGAAAAATTGAATATTTTTTTGTGAGTGGTCCTACATAAAAACTAGTACAACCGCCAGGGGCATTATGAAGATTTCTGAAAAAGCAGCCAATCGTAGGATATTCGTTGTTTGAAATTCGACAATTGATATGAAGAATCTGGCTCCCCACCATGAATTGTGGCCAATAATCTGGAAGAAGGAATTTTTTTTTAGTATAGTTTAGGCCCTAAGGTAGTGGCGATTGTTGTACTTACATCCAGCAATTTAAGTGAGTAACTCGAGGCGTGGAGAATTGCAAACAAAACCACAGGTAGTAAAACTAGTAATACTGGGCTCACGTATAAAAAGATAAGTGAATAAAAGAGATAATGACACGAGTCTTCCACAAACAGCCGAGACAAGAACTCTCGGGAAAATTGGAAAGTTGGCAGACGCTGGTGAAGTCGCAACGCACTTGTGGCCGCATTTGCAAGTAGAACTTTGTTGTAGTAATTCTGAGCATTGCTGCAAAAGGATATTAAACTGTTGGATAATGTTAGATGGAAGAAAAGGTTGGTGTTACCCGAAAATCGGTAGTATATATCCAATGGTAAAAACGATTGTAAGGACTCTGGTTGCCCACAAAGCTACATCTATTTTGTTCTCTCTTACGTGTTCAATAAGTCTTGTTTGAACTGATTCCGTTGGCTGGGACTGGGTCTGAGGATCACCTCCATTCCCGGTTGTTGTTGTTTGTTCTCTTTGTTCGTCGCTCATAATTTCTGAAAGTAAATAAAATAGACAAAATTCATTCAAGACCACAAGTAGTGGAATAAGATGTTTCGGGGACAATTGACCTTTGCGACAGGAATTAAACTTGTCTCAGTTCAAGTTGTTGAAGTTAAGAATGCGCAAAAACCAAACTGGTTTACTCGTAAGCCGTACATCCCAACATTAAGCATTAACCTTAATTTCTTAGTGCATGACCTTAACAAATACGAAATTTCTCGTGACTACATCCTAATCTAGGAAGCCTTGTAAGTTCGCCACAGATAAAGAATACCTGATGAAATCTATGATTACACTATTCAGCTATATAAGCAGTGAAGTATAACCTGTTCGTCTGCATAAATTGTACATTTATGAGCACAAGAAATGTGCCTGATCTAAATACTTACACGATGTGTTAATTAGGTGGCCAGGAAGATGATTTTGGACACTAAACTTTTTGTAAAGTACACAGTACTACTCACTAAATATAATTGCAATAAGTTTGTAATTTTGTGTATCTTCGTATTAACTTTTTTGTAGATTTATTTACAATTTATTTAGACCCCAAACAACTAAAAAATCCTAGCGCTATGTGGCCCAATCGTTTCGTCCAATAACTTGATTTTTACGTCTGACGTCTATCCTACCAATGCAGCGAAATAAAAATCACCAAGAGTGAAATGGTGTAGATTACTCAGAAATAGTAATTTATTACAACAAATAATACAAGAATATGCAACAAAACAACAGAGCTCTGAAAAAACAAAAAATCTAAATTGATTCTATGACTTTATTTTCTGTATTATAAAAATTTTAGGCAATAGTTTTTATTCACAATGATTACATATTTCCGGATGTGTGTCAACCACCGGTTAACTACTTGTCAACTTGTTTATGGAATTTCTGCTTCCTTTATCCTTTGGATTGTTCTTAAAATCGGTTAAAAATGGAAATGGAGGAAAGTGATAGCATTCAAGACGATGATATTATCCTTCCAGAGGATACTTTGAAAATTTTGAATGAATTTTTATTAGAAAGATCGGAACGCGAACGGATGGAGGAGGAAAGTATAAGACAGAAAAGCGGCAAAGATGCTAATTTCGATGAAAATTGGGTAAGATTTATTTAATAATCGGGAATTTCTAACACATTCTTCTGTATGTAGTTGCACGAAAATGATATAGGCCTAAGGGTTTCGAAAATGTACCTAGTTTTATTAATTGGGTCGAAAACGCGTGTGTTTGGTGGAAAGTTAGGAGATGAGGAAAGGAACTAGGCTAGGCTAAAGATAAATTAGGAGATGGTAATCTGTTCGATATTCATAGAGTCCTGCTGAATGGAATTTAAAGATTCTGCTTTGTAGATGAGCGTCAGATGTAGGTGAAAGTCAGTAAAGTATTTCATCGTTGTAGAAAATCCAGGCGCTGTATCGATTTCTTCGCAGTTGTAAGGATGTAGTCGGTCCAACTCATTATTTTTGAATATCTGAACCCCTGAACTGTCCAAATTTAGAGAATATGTAGGGCTCATTCTGTGACAAAGAGAAGAGGAGAGGAGAATCATATTTCCCTGTTTTAGTAAAAGTCATGCTAGTCTGTTAGTGATGCACGCGATACGTACCGAAATTTCTTTTGTTAAAGTGGCAGTGGCTTCTCTAGGGTAGCACGTCTCTAGGGTACCCACCATCGTGGAAAACTTTTAACTCGAACTGGCATGAAAAGGTGTTTAAAGTAAAGAAATTTCAGCCCTCAATAAAGTTCTTCTCCGAATAAAAATCTTTTATTTTTTTCCTTGTTTTCGATTTCTTTGCGATGGGAACAGCCTAAGAACGGTAAAGAGCTACAAATTTTTGAATCGTTCCGAAGCTCTGTTTCCTCTTTTAGATAAGAAATTCGTTTTGTTCGCCTTCTAAAAGTTAAGAATGAATCACGAGAGCCCAAATTTCGAATCCATTTTTAAAATTTCCCAAATTCCTAGTAATTTTGAATTTATTTTGTTTTCACAGCAACTGAGCCAATTCTGGTATAGCGAAAAAACCAAGTCCGACCTCACCAAACTATGCCAAAAGATAGTCGACCCAAAGCAATCAATTGGACTTTTGTCGTGTCCGTCGCTGTATCCTTCGATAAAAGAGGTCCATGACAATGGTAATGGGAGAAATCTAATAAGCTGCTATTAATTTAATAAATTTCTTTGCAGTAAAAATATTCGAATACGACAAAAGATTCAGCTCGTATGGGGATGACTTTGTATTTTACGACTTCAATCACGGGGAAGATCCAAACTACCTTGAGGAGCATTACAAGTCACTGGACCTCATTATAGCTGATCCACCTTTTCTTTCTGAAGATTGCATACACAAAATCTCCAGTCTTATTAAGAAATTTATGAGGGATTCCACGAAAATCATATTTTGTTCTGGAGCTGTGGTAGAGCCTTGGGTTAAAAACTGTTTGGGTTTGGCACGATGCAATTATAGACCGGAACATGAAAGGAACTTAGGGAATGAATTTGTATCATATGCAAACTTTAATTTAGATGAACTTTTATAACAAGACGAGATTTATTTATTTATTTCGAATCAGCTTCCTTTTTCTGTTGCACCAATTCCCTCAAACTGTCCTCTTGCTCCTTTAAGTTCTTAACCAGAAATTCCTTCTTTTCATTGAGTTGTCCAATGAGAGAATCACACTTTTCCTGTTTTAATTTAAGGTCTTCTCGCATATTAGGCACGGTCGTCAGGGCAAACATGCGGCCGATTGATGTATACACCCTGGAAGCAAGTGTGGGTGGATAGAATTTTTACCATAAAAAGAAGCGACTTACCTAGAATCATTGTCTAGATCACTTGTGCCTCGTTCTGTTAAAATATATTTCTGTTTGGAAGTTCTTAGCACATCACACTGTATATCAATCATTTTCAGTTTTTTGGTTGTTTCAATTTTGTTGATTTGCATCTCGGTAAATGCCTATAAAAGGTGGCGTTTATATTTCGTATTGTGGAAGATAAATGGTACCTTTTTTAATTCCAAGTCCGCTGCCATTTTCTTAGCGTTAGCTTTATGTGGATTATTAAAATAGGAAATGCACTTATAGTACTTAAATTAAGGAAAACTAGACAAGTATATCTCCTCAAACTCACAGGAAAGGTTACATGCTGCAAAGCCAAAAGTTGACGTTAGTTATTTAAATTCACAATAGTGAAGTAAAAGATGTAGGTAATGGATGAAAAAAATATATGTAGTTTATTACCGGAAAAATCTCCTATTTCCCAATCTGCTCTGAAAAGTTTTTAGAAAAGAAATTAATCGGAATTAGAATGGGATAAAAATATCTAATGGGAAGAATGCGTGTATATAAAAGTATGTTACTTTGTCCAGGTACCAACCTTGCACTGTAATTTACCAACCCTATTTTCTAAAAACTAGGAAACTTTTGGCTTGCCTTGTTCAGTTTGACATATCACACGAAAGCGAAAGGTTGGAGGTGCAGAGGCACTTCAAGTTGAACGTTCTAAACACCAGGAAAATGCAGAGACGTGAATAAAAATTATTGGAATCCCCATATCAGAGGAGAGTGCACCGAATTCAGTGCTCCCTTAAAATGAAACATTTCAAAGTGAGGTGAAAAGTTTGTTTGTTTTGATCATAAGAAGTGCATACCAGCAAAGTGTCAAGTGTTTACATTTTTCCAAATTTTGTTTATTTCTCCCCTTTGGAAAGCTCGGTTTAGAATTTTATACAAAAGAGAAATTACAAATAAAATGGAAGTGAAATTATGATCAGTGGATAGATGTATAGTAATGTAAATATGTCGCGGAAAGCAAATTTAATAGGAATATGTGGGGTCAGCGGTTTGTGTATTCTTTTGTTAATTGCTACACAACATCGCCCACTTCCTGAGCCCTCCTATACCACAGAAGCCTATGATCAATCCGTTACAATACTTGATATCCTGACTCAGCAAAGGATAAAAATTGTCCAGGAAATGGAAAACTTTGAATATCCGTCGGGACGATTTGGTGTCGATGCTGAAAAACTCACAGATCTAACACCAGAAACTGGTGGGGTTCCTGTTCGTAGTGTTATTATAACTACATGGAGATCGGGATCGACATTTCTTGGTGATATCTTGAATGCAATGCCAGGAAACTATTATCACTACGAACCACTCCTTAATTTTGAAATTAATCAAATTCGTGGGCCTCCGAATGATAAAAAGGCGATAAGAAATCTAAAAAAGTTACTAAGTTGTGATTATAGTGGAATGGAGGAGTACTTAAACTATGGGAAAGAACACAAATATTTGTTTGAACACAATGAACGACTCTGGGCACAGTGTAAAGAGTATCCGCACTATTGCTGGAGGCCTAAGTTTTTGACGCCTTTTTGTAAGCTGTTTCCTCTGCAGAGCATGAAAGTGGTTAGATTGAGGCTGTCCGTTGCTGAACGATTGCTGGAGGATGAGAGGTGAGTACTTTTAGAATTTGTTTTTATTCTTGGAATTTTTAAATGAATCTCACGTTTGGCGACTGTAAATAGGATATGCTGCCGTTTTGAATGGTGCCCTTAAAAATTGAAATTCAATTCAAGTGGAGACTTGTCGACAATTTATTTACCTCTCTGCTGGATTATTGGTTTTTGTTAATCGTCTGTCAAGAGGTAGAGGCACTCAGCCCTGATTAGAAATTGCTCGAATAAAATGAAAATAGGCTTGCATTTTGTTTCGAGCACATCTGGATATTTGCTTTATTGCATTACACCCAAACTAACAAGAGCGTAGTTGGAAGTTATTTCTTGTGAAGATCAAGAACACATTGTATGCAGAATTCGTTAAATTTTAGTCACTCACATTCCGCATTTTAGAAATATACCTAACCCCTAATTTACATAGCACTCGATTTGCACGGTTTTGGAACGATTTCAAACAGAATTTTGTTCTATTGAACGTAATTGTTCTGAGAAGGGTCTGAAATTCAAAGGAGTAATATATATTATTTCATTAGTAATTTGTAGAACTTATCTTACAGTTCAAACACTATCGTACAAAATATGTGGTTTGATTTTCCAGAACTAATATAGCCTGTAAGCCGATCATTCAAGTGCATAGTACACTGAACTCCATAGTCATTTCCTGTTTTGCTAGGGTTAAGGTGTCGGCTTTTTCGTCCCCTTCGATCCATATGTTCCCTTTGATCCAACAAAATATTATCTAATTTTCCAAGACACACCCATTGAATTTTTGGACACATTCCATCGCTCGGAATGAATTCACTTCCATTCCATCTATGCATCTGGCAATGGGAATTTCACCTCCTCTCCCTGATCCTCCTTGAAATAATCAACGTACGAACTAGAGCTAGCATTTTTGTCTGGTAAACCGAGATACATCGCCTCAGGCTAACATGAAGATGTCTATGGCCCTATTCATTCTTTCCAAAGGCACCATCCTTTCTGCCGCATCCTGGCCTAATCTCGTGGTTATGCGATTATGCACAGTCCAAAATCCCTCCGCGATATAAAGTTATTACTTTATACACCTTTTTCTCCAGATTCCTCTTCAACACCTCAATGGATTTTTCCACATTGGTGCTCTAGGAATCTTTACAAATCTTACCTTCTCTTTCCTTCTGGATTCGATGCATCACCCCCCAGTCTGCCACCCTTTCCATCATCTTACTTTTGCATAGGATCATGCCAATCACTTCCTTCCGTCCCTCTCGCATTCATCTTCGTCACGTTAAGGTCTGGTATACACGGGTGCAGCAAGTAAATCTTCCGCTCGGTACCAGATTCTAGGCCCTTGAACCTTTTTGCGGGAGCTGTCACCTCTAGAGCCGAATCTGCTGTTGAACAGTCGCGTCCGTCCAATCCAAAGACTTCAGTTTTTATCTGTGTCGCTCTCTCTTTCTTTTCTGCTTCAGCCGCCTCCGTTCTTTTTCTCGCTTCAGTCCAATCTGTTTAGTTTGTTCCATCTGAAGAGACTGGAGAGTGAAGGACCCGCGCTGGTATGCCCATGAGGTATAACAACTGTGGTTTCTGTGGCGAATGTAATGAGACAACGCAGCTCATACTCTCAGGTGTGGCGCAAATGAAGATCTACAGGACCGATATGCTTGAACGCATATATAGCTTCTTTGGATACCTTAGATGCTCTACATTTTAAAATAAAATCAGATCCATTACACTATATATTATTTAAACCGATTTTGCGTCAGCACGTCCACTTAATTTCTTAGCTCCTTTTCTCTTCTCCCTACTTTCGTTACCGCAGTCAGTATAAAGATTCCTCTAGCAGAAGAGTTGGGTAGTTGTATCCTATTAACAAGGACGTCCATATTTGATCAGGAAACGGGTAGACCTGTTTTATCAAGACAACGCCAGCAGAAGTTCTGATGAGGAATAGTGAGTCATTCACCATATTCACCAGATCTGCTGTCTTCAGATTGCTAATTATTCCCGAGTCTGCAAAATGATTTGAATAAAATGCAGAGGAGTATGAGTAGACTGGGTGATATGCGATAAACACTGGTTTCAATGTTCACAATTTACAAACAACCTCCCTTGTTTACCTTTCCGAACTTCATTTGATCCTCTTTCTGTTTTCGCAATTTCCACGCAATCTGAAGATCACAACTCAACATAATAAACCATTATCATCATTGAGGCAACATCAGAATGCTCATTAGCTCCAGCTGCATAAAAATTGATTTCCTATGCGCCAAAGAACGTTGCTCTTTTTCCCACCTAAGGCCAGGAATTATCTCGTTTCCAGCACTGAACTGAACTGAGTTGCTTTATTCATAGCCGACCAACCGTGACATATGCATGCACCTACGGCGTTCACTGGCGTTCCATTTGCAGATAGTTGGTTCAATTAATGCATGCATAATATCGAGAAAAAGAATGGATAAAAAGAAGCCAACTATAAAACTCCGGTTCACGGTGATGTAATTCCCGTGAAAATTATTTTTAATTTCGAATTATCGATGCAAAAAAAAGAGTAAAGCATTTTTAACAGCTCTGCCATTTCAGCAAAAAAAAGAAAGCGGAAAAGCCAGAATTTTCGAATTTTCATCAAAAATATATTTCGCCGTAGGAAACACATTTCAACCACAGCAATGTGCAGAATTTTTACTCTTTTGGAACATTCTCTCCGAGTCTGTGTTTGATGTGGTTTCCATTTTGCCCAGTACTGTTCATTGTTGAGGCAATAGCTTCGGAAATATTTTGTGTTTTTTGGTGGGCAAAAACAGCATCCAAGTCTCGTTCTCGACTACATCCTTTTTCCTCTGGTTGAATTGTAAATTTCTGCCCTCGGGGCGAAACCTGTCAACTTTAGATAAACATAAATAAAAATTGTTTTGTTGCCACTGAAGGTTCCCAGTGAAATATGGCTCTCAGTACAGAAAATCCTTCAGATAAAGTAGCGAATATTATTTGTACTTTGGAAATTTTATGTTAGACATGTACCAGATTATCCTTGTTTAGAGTTGTGCATGCGGAGGAGTTGAAAGCTCTGTTCAAATTTTATAAAATTTCTTTATATTGAACTGGATTTAACTTGCAAGCTGAACTAATAACATTCCGAGAGGTATATGCTATAGAGTTTGACTATGTACTCAGTGGCTATGCTAGACTTGTAATTGCCCTCCTGATGAACAAAGTTTTAATTACCTTATTAGAGTGTGACGCATACCAGGACAAAAGGGAGTGAAATTCGTTGAGAGAACGAGTTACGTCCATTATAAGCTGACTACAGGGCTTACAAAAATCCAGAAAGGTCAATAAGATCTTTGTGAAAAGTTCAGGAGTCAGGATTCGTAACTTAACGTTCGAAGCTCTGGAGACTTGTATACATGCAAAGAAAAACGAGAATGTAAAGTTTTCATCCTTTTGCTATAATTTTTGTGGTGAAAAGGTTCCTAGAGGAAGTTATATTCCATGAAGTAATGCGGAGGAATTTGATATGCTAAAAACACTTAGTAATTTCGGAGAATTATTATTATATACGATTTTCAGATTGAATGCAACTTTTTCCAGATTAAATGGAACCTTTTTCGTACTGAATGCAACCTTAACATGATGAAGTGCAGTGATGAGGACAAATTGCAAATCTTTTCCAGAATCCTTCATTAAAAGTAATAATTGTCACATATTTGTTCGTCATCTTTTCTGCCAACTGGTTTTCTTTCTCATTTTTGTTTTCAAATTTCTTTCTTATCATTTCTGCTCTCAACTGTCTCGTTTTCCAGAAAGAGATAGCTCTCATCCTACCCGAACTCACGAAATAAGCACAAAGATAAATTCGAAAAACTTCCTGCTCGAGCTGCTTGCTTCCTGCGGCTAGCTGGAAGCAGTATTTGAGTCGTAAGCACAATCCCGCTTCTTACCGCAGTGTCTCTATCTTATCCCTTTTCTGCATTTTTCGAGCGTCGGACGCAAAAACTTCTTCGTCCCTAAAGAATTCTCAAATTCAGAGGAATACGCTCCTATCTGAATTTTTCCTTTTTCCAAAGGTCTTTGAAAGATTGGTACACATGCAAATCCTTGCTCATATCGATAAGGACTTTTCTGAAAGGCTTTTGGTACAGTGGATCACGGCCTGTTGCTTCACAAGCATGTGAAATATTTTCAGTTTTAAACATCAGTATGTAAATTGATATAGTCTTATCTTACAGATCGTCAATTGAAAATTATCTGTGATGATAATTTCTCAAATTTTCTTGATATTCTGTGTAGAGTACCTTAAGGTTCTATTCTCAGACCTTTAGTTTTTTGCATTTTTAGTAACGACCTTCCTAATGCAGTCTATGATTGTAAATTTCACATATATGCTGATGATATTCAATGATACATATCTACACTTCTTTGTCTAGTAGAGGATGTGATTTTCCGGGCAAATATCAATATCCAATGTCTATTTCGATGATCTAAGGATAATTGCAGATAAAACCCTATAAGAGTCATCACATCTGGTTATAATTCTCGATTATGGTAAGGATCAATAATGTGAACCAGGCTTTACAGGCTCCATTCTTCCACGGTTTCAGATGATTGGTATTGGCCCTGAAAGTTTATCACTTCAAGCTGTTGTCTATTCGTCTTTCGACAGGTCAAACACTCGACTGGTTATGGTTTCAACTGTCTTTACTAAAAGTAAGGAAGTGTATTTGAAAAGGAAAAGTGCCACTTGTCTGAGATACCAAGAAGCAGCTTCCAAGAGTTTTCTAATATTTGCTGTAAAGTTTGATTAATTTAAGTTCCTTTAAATGAAAGTCATATTTTTTTTGTCACTGATAAAAATAGGAACCTTCGACCAAATTGAAAAAGTAAACTTAAATTCATGATTCGCAGGGAAACTAAATTAAAACCCTAAAGTTGCCTACAACAACAATAAATCTATGAAATCCTATATGCTCACAGGTGGGTACCATCTCCACTGTCTAAATATAACCCCAATATGAGTCCGGCAAGCAAAAACAAATCTGTAATTTTACACCCTGCTGGGGTACAAATAAACGTCACACAGTGAATATTGCCTGCTTCGTTCTCCTTGCACTTAGCCAAGGCGAGGCGAGACAAGGCAAGGCAAGGCAAAAGTGTGCGGATTGAATTGCATCGACCCGGCGCTAAGTAAGCCAATAAACTTCTTATGGATTTCAGCTCTTAAGCTCATTGCATTCACTATTAAATGGAATACGAAAAGCAAAAGAAAAAAAGCAAGACTGAAATGGAAAATGTACGTAACTTTCTTATAGTTTTACATTTACACACTTCAGAACGAAAAGGTAAAAATCAGTACGGAACTCGTCGAACATAGAAATCGGAGGCAGTAGTCAAGAGTATATTGGGGCTCCTCAACATTGCGGGATTTCCTGGTTTCAATTTCATGTGCCTTCTCAAGCGTTAAGGTATACCACCTCACCATATACCTGCTGCCAGCACTAAACACTATTAGACCAGGTAAGGCAGGGTATGTGAACGACTTGGATGCCGAGGAAGAAGGCTGTTTACTCGAATAACGAGTAATTTACTGTTTTGTCCTCATTCCGGGGTGTAATTAGCACCGTGATAATCTCCTGCAATCCCCACGGCATATGTGGTTCCACGGTTCACACTTCTTTTATTGACTTGGCACATCTCTACCTATGATAGATTGCTTTGTTTATTGTTTACTGCAGCGGATGTGCATAAATTTACCGGCAACGGAATATGGGTTGACATACATCCGCTCGGAGCATGCATAACTTAGCCATGCCTCGAATCCCAGCCAAAGATGCTTACATAATGAAAATGCAGATAAATTTTTCCGGTAGATATTGATTTCGTTGAAAGGTAGGGGGCAGGGGGCAACTGTGATAGAATGTTATCGATTCCTTATGCATTATAGTGTGCAAGAATTTGGCTTCCTGCCAACTGGCTAAAGTTCACCAAGTGTCTTAAATTCTTGGGAGGAACGGCTATACAATAAAAGGATCGAACAAGCTACATAAGGTTCTCGACGTTCATGCATATAAATTGCTTCTGGCTGTTCGATGAAAGCGGTGTAGAATTGGTTTTATTTATTCATTTTCCTGGTGGAAAAGGTGTCACATATAGGTAGCCCTGAATAGAGACGATTTCCGTTTGTCTCAAATCCTGAATTAGGTCGATTCTTTGAAATTTTTTATGGTTGAAAGATTGTTCTGTGTGATTTTGCCAGAAACCCCAGCCACCAGAATTTAAATTGCTTTTGGGAGCCAGTTTAATGCGCAAGTTCACTTCTATTAAATTCGTGTCCCATCTGGACGTTGTTCAATGCTCAAATTCTCCGCAAATGACTGCATCTATCCAGCCCAGCAGTATCTCTTAATTACTTTGTTTTCTTTGAATTGCTTTACGTAATCCACGTGCAATTGCAATCGGCGAGTAATTAACAAGAAAAATTAGTTTCCGCCAAGGTTGACCGCCTTTTCTTTTCTTTCCGTTAACTGATTTTCGTTAGACCGATTCATTTCCAGTAGAAGAATCTGCTCACCGGCAATATTCAGCTGCACGGGAATAGGAGTTTTCTGCTCTACTGAGATATCGTTAACCTGCCAGTTGGCATCGAAAGAGTATTTAAGATTTGCTCTGATGGCCTGGCAATGATATCTTAAGTAAAGGTCAGCGTAAATTGCTCGTTAAGAGTTGGGTAAGATGCAAGCCAAGACTATTGGTAGATGGGAAAAAAATCGTGATTGCTAGGGTCGTGGCCATTTTAGGTGTGACTTACCAGTGTAGGCTTTATTTCAAGGTGTTCCCTTTCGCAAGATATGACAACTGCATCTTCGCTCTGACAATGTCTGAATTGCAGTCGATTTGCATGTTTTAAGATTTTGACTTCATCTGCCCACATTCAAAACGCCTGGAGAATTTTAATGTGGTTTGATGAGTTAGTTAAGCCGGAATGTGCTAGAAATTACGAGATCTTTCATGCTAAGCGTGATGAGTTAAGAAAGGAAATTATTTTAGCATTTCATGACTTTAGTTTGGAGCTATAAGTAAGGTTTATAAAATGGCATATTCTACTCTCTTAGTTCAATTCAAAGCTTTTCTTGATATAAATAAATCGAGTGTTCTAAAATGAATTGAAAGTTTTGAGAGCCTAAGGTATACGCAAGTCCTAGCATCATTGCATTTTATGATACTTGAATTTCTGCAGTAGCTTGGTAATCGATAGGGGTCCAATAAGTCTTCTAAGGAGACATCCGTCTCCGACCCATCGGTGTAGATCGATTGTTCCGTTCTAATGAAAGTAATCTTTACCATTGCCTTGCGTAACCCACGATAGAAAGTGATGGACGCTTTCCTGATACCATCCTCCAGCATTAATTCCAGAACAGAGCATTAAGATATCATAGTCCTTGATTTCCTCATCTGTGGCTATGACTCATTAAGGGGGGTCACATATCATCATTCTTATCGCCGAGACTTGGAAGTCCCAAGTTCTTAGTCTTTCCTGAGGTCGGTCATCCTCGGGTTTACTGTTAGAGAACATTGAGTAACTTACTTAAGATGGTTACTCTGAGGCATACCGAATGTGTTGCTCACCCGTTCGGAAAGTGTCCTGAGAAATGAAACGCGTTGAGAACATTTAAACCGATAAGAACAGATCCAGCCTACAAAGCAAGGAGAGGGAAACCAAGATTAGACAGCTCATAAACAAGAACCCGATGATTATGCCCATCGAAAGCTTAGATGAAATTTGTAATACGTATTCAGAAAATAGCTCATTGGAATAGGTAAAAATCTGTTGCAGAATCTTCTAGAAAGATCCATTACTCTGGGGTCTTGTGTTATTATGAGCTTTGATATTTGAAAATTCCCTTTAATCTTTTTGGTTTCTGCTAACAAAGATTCTCGTCAAATACAAGGCACATTTTTTAATTTAAACCTTTGAATGCTGCACGTTTCATTTCTACAACTCTTACTTAGGTGCCACGAAAAGACAGGGAAGATATTCATAAGTATGAGGAAAAGTGGATTTTTTTGGACATTTTAGTGAAATTACGAACATTTTCAAGATGGTGATTTCTATCAAAAAAATTTGATAAAATGTCACTCAGAAATTTTAAGCTGTCCAAAGTATTCACATCCACTTTCTGTTCTTTGACAACGGTTTTTCTTCCTTCTTATCTTGTTTCCTACACCTGTTCTAAAAGTAATAATAAAATCAAACCACCTTCCCATTTTTATAATGTGTTTGTATAGGGAGTATACTGCCTAATGAATTAAATTTCACAATGAGTATTCAAATGATGTGGTTTTCACCGCAAAAATCAATTTAAACGAATAAACTGTGGGAAGGTCAGTTCATGTTCCACAAAAGAATCTAACAATCACTGCAGACTATGCGACAACACAAGGGGCTTCTAGAGCACAGACTTGATTAATTCTTTGCCCTTTTTCCGCTCTTATAACCGATCCCATCCCAACTTCCAATCACTTTGCATAGTCTTCATCGTTATAGGCCCCGAACCTTTGTCAACTTCCTCTCAACATTTTCATATAATGCTCTATGATGTGGTGGGAGATGGTGGTGGAGTACCGGGTACCAGCATGTGTGAATACGGATGGAGTTTTTTTTTTTACATCGAATCGATTCGAGATATTTATGGTCGATTATTGAATGGGTTTCCGTTCCACCGGGTAAATTAAATTTAACGCACAAGGAAATTTTCTTAGGGGAGTATCAACCAGAGCAAAACTTAATGTTGCAGGATTAAATCTACATAGTAACTTTTGTGATTTTAACATTTTTGAATGTTTCTGATGGTTTGAGGTGAAGGGACTTTACAGTTTCTCTAAGAAAACCTTGGAAATTCTATTTCTGTGCATAATTTTATAGAGAAGTAATCCGTTGAGCTTTCTTAGTACAATCAAGGTCTACGCAATTGCTTGAGCACGACTTGTTAGTGTCTTTCAGATCATTCTATTCAAATCAAGCAATCTTCCAATTTTACTGACTAGTTTATGCTTACTTTCAGAAATTTCAAGTACGAAGCAATTTTAAATTGCACCTACCACTGGGATTTTTTTATCTATTCAAGTTCGTGTGCTCTGGGTTTACTCCCTGGCAGGCAGGCATAACCTTTCTCAACTTGATTATCGTTTGTCGCTCCCTCCAAACGTTATTAACATTAACACAATGTAAACAAAACAGACACTTCACCTTCATCATGTCTCGTAAGAAGCTTTTTATGGAATCTTGGCTTTTCTCGTCTTATAGCAACGTATTCCCCAGCACAAATTCCTTCCTTGAACTTCTTCATAGTGACGAGAGTGGTGAAAGACGACAACCCACTGAATTGGATTTATGCACAAAGAATTCTCAACGGAAATTTCAAGCACTTTTCTTTATATTGTTGCCGTTGGTGTTGTTTTTAAGTTGGAGAAAATTTAATCAGAATAAAAATAAACAAAAAATGAGGAAATAGTGTGAACTTCATTGATTTCATTCAACTTGCTCCGGTTTATGAGGGCGGAAGAATTTGAATCTCCTTGGCGGCATTACCTTTTTGAAGTTGTTCGGGATGAGAGATCTTTTAATTTAAAATTGTCAAGGTCAGATATATACAGTATGAAAATAATAGTTACTATAATCCATATTCACCTGAAGAAAATTTCAACTGACTAACAAATTCTTAGATCCTTCGGTTTATTTCTCTTATAATGTTACGAACCCAACCGCAGGCTCGTTAAGAAAAGAGTATAGCTACTCCTCTTTAGATTAGAATAAATTTTTATACCCTTAGCTTCTTAAGAAATACATATTCGCCTTTCTCTAGGCCCACATGTTTTACACATGATTTATGGTTCCTTTGGGTTCAACTGTAATAAGAAAAGTCATTATTTTCCTTAATTTGTTTACTACTTCTGTTTACCTTAATGGTAGCTCTATCGAAGTATTATCCATGCGGTTGAGAAAGTCATAAACCTTCTGTTTTGCCTGTTTGAAATGTTATCATTTACTTGAAAATTCTGTGGCCAGGTGGGATTTATTTTCTTTTAGATTCCTATACTGTCGTATCCTTGTAAAGGGGTTTAGCCGGCCTGATTACTGTGTCTTTCCAGAGTTTGCGGTTTAGAACACATCTCAGCCAGTTAACCACGTACTGCACACGGAGGCCCCTTTTCACGGGATCACATCGTTGGGTATGGGATTTGTCACGTTTTCCGGTGACTTAGGGAGTTTAGCTGTCATATAATTTTAAGAGCCATATGCACCAAACAGTCTTAACTTGTGACGCTCGTAAAAGCAGTTTCAGTTTGAAATTGTAAAATCTCTCTGATGTAAGAATTAACGTTTTAGCATAAAGTTCGGTACTTATATGATGAGCAATGCTAGGCTCTTTTAGATTTTAGATAAAGCACCGTGCCTTTTGCAGGATTTGAACACACACCCACAAAGGAGAAAATCTGCAGATGTGTACCTCAATCCGCTTGGCCGCCGGCGTGGGTCGTTGAGATATTGAAGAAAGTCTGACTGCCACGGGATAAGGAACTTATCTTTTAGGAAGTACTGCATATGTGTACACATACACAGTAACTTCTCTAGGAAAGTACGGAATGCTAATTAGTCGAAAGTCAGTTAAGTTTTTAGTAATTGATCTTACTGTGCTAGGCTTCACGTTTTTGACGATTCTCGCAGTCCATTTTGCCTTCAGGTTCCAAGATCTTTCCCAGTCCTGGATTTTACAATGTGTCTCTTCTCGGCCCATGGTCTCCCTGTCAGCCTCCTAAGGGAAACCAGTTTCCGGTCCTTGGTGAGGAAATCTATCGGAATGGCCTCGGCGATGACCGGGACTTGTTGGTTCTGACTCTGAGACAGTAGGGTAAGTGGATGCTACACTCAGTTAGCACACCTCTTCCCTGCACCTGAATCAGTGTCTACTGATACGTTTTCTTATTGAGGTCATCGATGACCTCCGTATTTATTCCATTCCTTATCCGACTCCTTACATGTGCTAATGATTGGTTTTTGTCCAGCTTTTATATCTTTCTAACAGAATTTCCTAGGAAAAAAATGGTTGACTATTAAAAAAAGGAAGCTCGACGAAAATTACTGTCATCTCTTAAGCCCCCTTCACATTATACAAGTTACTTACGCAAGTCGTTGTATTTTTACACACAATTGCATTATATTTTGATAAAAGATACTTTTGATTGATCTATGAAAGTCTGAGTGTTATATTCCGACATAGATGGAATTAAGATTTAAGTTCAACGGATACACGAGCCATGATAATGGATGCGTGTGACAGTGAAAAATTTAATGTCATTGTTAAGAGAGATGAGTGTAATTTTCGACTCATTTTCTACAGTGAACAATTGAAAAGATTGAATTTTGATATGACTCGCGTCTAATTTCATGCTTGTGTGACGCTGACTTAATGGTAAACACTTCGTTTGGTTCGTTTCAAATACTTTTTGTAACTGGCTAACAAAAGGGTTTGGTTTATGAGTTGTTTTATATGAATAAATCGGAATATCATTATTTCCGGTATGGCTTTTGGGATAATTTTTTATTATTTATAAAATGGCAATCCAATTTTCTACCTGATTCACTTCACTTTTGAATTTAAATCGTCATGGGGGAATCCCAAATGTATGTATATGCATTTCCGTTTCGATTGCAACCTGAAAGAGATATGATAATGCTTGCAACTCTCACCCGTTTTCCATAAAAAATGAATAATTAATCCGAAATCCATTGAATATACATCAGAAAAAAGAGAAAACAATTAAATCGCCATAAATTATTGCCCCTAACCAACGATGCATGAGATATTCACTTAACAAGCGCCACGAATGTCATTGTTTTCGATTTTTTCTTTGTAATGAAGTTGGCTGCTTTCCCTTTTCTACAAGAAATTGCATTTTTCTTTTTTCTTCCTCCACCTCCTTCCTGCTTTTAAGCAAAAAACTTAAGGAAATTTTTTTCTACAACTCTTTAATTGTTGCTGGCTGAATTGAATGTTACAGTACAGATGCTAATGAACAAATAGTCTCCTCAGTCCCCGTCTCTCCGTACCATTTCTACATGAACAAGCAAATCTGGGGCTCATTTAATACTTATGCTATGCTTGGCTTTAGCTTTGGCTCTGACTCTGACTCTGACTCTGGCTTAAGATTTTGTGATTGATCTTTATCGCTTGTCTCCGGCTCGAGTTTGCTTGGCATCCAAGTCAAACACACTGGTCTGGTGGTCCCAGAAAGTGGTTACGCTAAAATGCGTCGGAAATGTAAGTAGCTCGTGAGGCACTTGGGGCTCTTACAGTCGACAAGTTGTAGCTTTTATCTCAAATTTTTATTTCTATCGTCCAAGTGTGATTGCTTTCTACACTTTTTGTATTTCATTCGCATCACAGAGGGAAACTGAAAAACTGGGACAAGCACTTCGTTTTGTTTCTAGCCGTAGGAGTGTAGAGAGACTGGTGGAACAACTTTGAGGACAAAGTTAGTCAGTAACTAGAAATTAATGAAATCCACTGCAAAATGGGAAAGTTCCTTGCATGCGTACACTCCACCAGAATATGTTCTGTTTTTTTTCAAAATTCTTTTTTACTAAGTGAGGCATTCAATATACTCTGATTCCAGGCAATTATACTGCCTTGGCACGCAATCCAAAAAGCTGTGAAAATTCCCTTCCTAAGTTAATCAGAACCTCCAACTGGGAACTGGCTTGTGATGATATCCGTCGTGGTGGTGAAAAATCGTTCATATGCAAATATCATCGAAAATATAATTCATTTCGTGTACATATTGTTTTGTGAAAATATTTTTGGGAATGGTATTCTGGGCTTATGGTTGACGGGTTACATAGAAATTACTCCTACCCACAAAAAAAAACGCAACATGAGCTACGATAAATCGGATCCCAAAAGAGACACACTTAATGGCAGGATATAATAGCTTGATAACGTTCTCCACGATTCGTAGCCTGGCAATATATTACTCTACCTCTGCTCTATTGATTTTCATGTTTCTTTGGTTGTAATCTTTCTGCATGTGGTTCTATGGTTCTAATTTGGGCACATTAGGGTCCCCCATCTACCAAGGGCTTAACACCCACCAGGAGTTTTTACCAAATCATGCAAAATTACGAAGAATTCTGATTGATCGTTGGAGATGGGAATAAATTAATATCAAATGAAAGGGAAAAAACTTTTGTTTGTGTTTAGTTGCGTGCCTATTGTTAAGGCTGTGCCAACTCGTAAATGGGTGGATATAATAACAAATGGAAATATACCTCACCCTTAGAAGAGTTTATGGAGATATATAAGGACGACGGAATTTTCAAAACGTAACCAACTGCAATTAAAACAGTATTTGGTACCTTGCACGAGAACTGACTTTACCATTCTATCATTACCCGGGACACGCATTTGAAGTGAATAATTTAAAAGAAGTGATTACGATTAGGGGTATCAGTATTGAAAAGCTGAACAAGCTTAATCCTGTGAATTTGTTAATTTGGAATGAATATCCCATAAAATCCTCAATAGAAGCCAATCCAAAATTATTAATGAAGTAATTATCTTTCTTAATGAAATGCTCATTATTCATCTGCAAAATACCTATCCCCCACAATATCTCGAAATTGCTTTCGATTTTTAGATTATCCTCTTAATCTTTAATAACTTGTAATGAGGGGAAAACCCTCTTCAAATTTAACGATACAAATATTGTTCTAGTGTTGACCAGACAAAGCAAACAGTGGTTCGAATTGACGATGTCGGCATTCTATTAGGGTCAATTGTTAAAGCCAAGGATGGACAGAAAATTAAGGAAGTAGCCAAGACAAATTGATCAAAGAAACCACAGAACAGTCTGCCACGACTATTATCATCAGTTGGAAGAAACAAAGCTATAAAATATTCTCTTTTCCAAAAGGGGAAATGGTTTTGTAGGGTTTATCGGCTTTATCTTTATTCTTCCTGTTCAAGAGGATTTTCACCGAGTGAATTATTGTATCAGGGAAAAGTAGGAATCTTTGTGGAATTTAATGTACCTCGTAGTGTTATTATTCACTTAGAATTCGCCAAACTGCTAAACCAATTTAACAATATTGCAAAAGAATAATTCTTAACGATAAGTAATATAAATACTTGAACTATTTACAATTAAGATGCTAGATATCACTCTCCTGAATAGCTGCTGCAAATCACCTGCTGGACCCTATTGTATGCGACCATTTATTTTGCCCGAAAAATGAATGATTTGTTTTTTTTTCTATTAAAAGGTACCACTTTCCGTGTCCACTGTAGTCAGTATTTATCATCAATATTCAATATACATTTTGTGAGAGATCAGATCGTTCGATTTTCGTTGGCTAAGTTACAATTTTAAGAACACTGGCGCGAATATATCTATGCAGGTGGCTGGTGAATTTCGGGTGATTTGGTGCTCATCAATATCAATAGAATTGTATTAGGAGAGTTAAAGTGTTGCTATAAAGAATAGGTGTTTCACTGTTGATTCGTGATCCCGTCGGTGCTTAGCTTTTAAGATATTACACTATTATCTTAATGTTATGTGGAAGAGAGTTTCACTTGCGAACTTCAGCTTGGACGAAGTAAGAACGCATATCAAGTTGAAGGTCGCACCTAGGGGAAACAACATTCGAGACGAGACGACTGTAAGAACTGCAACTTTTCATATAAATACACTGGACACGTATTATGTGTAAGACAATGTAAAATGAAGTTCCTTCTGCTAAGAATGGTTTCCAATTGAATCCCGACCAGGTTAGTCACATAAAGAGATATATAAGCACAGCGTGGAAACTTTTAGATGTAACTGATTAAATTGTTCATAGTAACGTTCACCTTTCCTTTACCTGCAGATTCAAGGTTGCAGAATAAAAGACTGCAAAAGATGAAATGCGGGACAACTAACAATTTAGCTAGTTTAGAGCGTGAATGAATTGATAAGCAACTGGATTTGATCCACAGCCATTCTCGTTTACTATACATAATTTAATAAATCCTTTGTGTGAGAACACCAGCTAAACTTCGAATCCAGATTTTTAGCACATGTCCCATTTAGCACGTACGGAGGAAGGTCAAACAAGTCAATACCGCGACGATAATACGTAAGACAGTTTGACTTAGGAGGATTCAAAAAGTGAAAGGATATTACTGAAATAAAGGGGTGTGCTTGATACCCCAAGGCGACCGTCAATAATCCTAATAATAAGTATCTCGAAGCGTTTCACCAAAATGGGCTTTTTAAGGTTTAGAAGGGATTGAGAAGGGGATGTGTGGACATATGGAGCTGGTTGCAATATACCCATGCTTTGAATTGGTAAAGCTATCTTACTACCTGCATCCGAAATCCATCAATATTCATCCAACGTTCTTTTTCCTATCTGGTATTGTAATGTTATACATCGACTATAATCAATATTCTTAGATATCCCATTATCCTATGTTTTTGTTAATGCACGTAATTTTCTCTACTTTACCTGCATGTTTTGTACGAGCGGAGGTTTGCATCTTCTCTGCTTTTCAATTAACTTCTAGTGCTTTCGATGATATACATCCGTAAATTATGGAAATTATTGACAAAAAACAAAACAAAAATCAGACAATCCCAAAAACTAATTTAAATCGCAATTGAATGAGAAAAACTACTTCTCTTTCCACTTTTCAATCATTCATTTGAATCCGTATCACGTTTTCTTCACAAAATTGAATAGACTTAATGAGGTATTGAATGTCTTCGCAGCTAGTGTTACTGAAGCTATAAAAAGCTTGTTAGCACCTTTGATAGCTTCCAATTCTTCTGAAACAAAAGAGGCTCGCCAGACTAGCACGTTCCAAATCATTGGCCAGCCATCTTTTGGTACATACATTCACTCTGTGCACCACTTCACACGAGATATCATGTCCGTAATTTTTACGTAAGTTGCAAATCATTTCCTAGCCGTAACAGAAATGACTCCATAATTTTCGTAGATGTATATTGGATAGGAAAGCGGTGGGTACGATAAAACAGACATTCAAACTTTTTCCCTGTTGTTGGTCTGCTTCCGTCATCATCACATTTTAAAATATCTGAAAACGTGAATGTTCATTAAAGTGCATAAATTGTGGTCTTGCACAGAAAAGCGTGTTTGGGATAGCTGTCCTACACAAAATTTTCGTCAGTCTCACTGTGTGTACTCCTTGTGTACTCTCAACTCTTTTGACATGAGCAGGCCATGAATTCTTTGGACAAAACTCTCTGATGGGAACAAGCTTAAATTTAGACCTGAACCCAAGTATAGTGCAGTGGGACACCTCCACTTTGTATGCTAATTGTCATATCACCCAACGGCATAGTGGAGCTGGTGGCAGAGACAAGTGCTGGCCACCAATTTACTCATTCCGGATGGCGAGGAAATTTCACTATCAAAGATGCTCTTTACTGCTGGTGCTGTTGACACACTCCTGGATGATACTATAGCCTCCGGCTGGTTGGACTGGATGGCTGGTTGGCTGGCTGGCTGGCTGGCGTCTGCACTTTACTTCTTTTGCTCGGCCCCATGTTTCATGATGACTGGTTTTGGTTCAGTGGTGCTCACCGAACAATAAAACCCGTTACAGTGTAGGTCTTGATTTAAATTCACCGCTTTGATATCATTTTGCTTTCTCGGAGCAGAATACGACAAAAAGAAGTTCTTCCAACTGTTTTTGCTGGGGTTTCTATTATTTATCTTTCCCCACCTTTCCAGGGGATCAGAAAGCTGAACAATGTTTTTTTTTTTGTGAATTTCTTGCAAGGCACAGTGACTAATTCGACAGTTATCTCTTCTGGGTTCACAGTTTATGGCCATTGAAACTGCAACAAATTGCCTTCACCACCATTTTATGGCTCTTTGGAACGCGTCTAATTCGAACTAATTCTGTCACGGCGAAACCATTAGCCCGTTAGTGGCGAATTTGATTTATGTGCAATTTGGGGGGGGGGGAGAACTTTAAATTGCAGCCGTTGCGTAATGAAAAACTTAATGGTCGATATCAAATTTTTCCACTGACTTATTTTGAAAGAGTGCCAGTCAACTTGCTTGCCACCAAAATATCTCTGGGGATTTTCTGGAAATTTGGCGCACATATGTAACTTATTTCGCCTACGCGTTTGCTTTTCGATATGGCAAGATAAACTTCTTCAAGTGGTCATAAGTAAATTGAAGTCATTGATGGTGTTTTTTTTATCGTTTTTGTTTACAATTAGTGGCCAAACCGGATATTGGAATAAGCGCCAGACAGTCGTTTCACCATGCTATTGGAAGTTATAGTGCAATTTTTCATGACCTTATCGGGCTTTTGTAATATTTTGGGTCAGTGTTACGCGCTAAAAAGTGCTAAACCCATGAGGAATTATGAACCCTGAATATTTTTATTAGTGTCCTAAAAAATAATAAAAAGTAGCATTTTTGAACATACATATTTTCACTAAAATCAACGAACTCAAGAACAAATGGGGAAAGTGGGTGATGTAGAACCAACTTACCCCCAACTACTATTCTGGATTTAATTTATCAAACTCCTGGGTCTTTAAGACCTTCAAATGCTTAAGCAAATGAAGGAGTCACTATTAATATAGTAATAACAAAATTCTATGAATGAATGAACCTACCTTTTCCGCACCAAGGGTTGGCAATCATCATCATCATCATCATCGTCTTGATTCCGTTGCCGCTCCTCACCTTACTGAAAACTTAAAACTAAGCATGCTATGCCTTTTTGCTCTAAATGACGACTATGACGTGGTTGTTCTAATTTCCCTCGAGAAATAAAATGAAAATTGCTCTTAAGGCAATTTTGCATTGAGCTCAGGCCCAGTGCGAAAATACAAATCTAAGGAAAACGAGTGATTAGGAGGGTCGCAGATGGATAATGCTGTATACGCCATTTTCAGCCAATTAAAACGTGATTTCGTGTGGAAAATAAAAAGACAAGCTTTCATGCTTCCAGATAAATGACATGTTGCATTGTCATGTGGAGGCTTCCTGTCCGTCCACCTCAATTAATCTCACGTACGTAGAATGATGATGCAACCGAAATTTTTCGCGTTCGCTGCCGTGACGGCACACTATGCGAACTCATTGAACTCTCTCGATGCTGAATACTTGGGTTTAATATTGAAACGTGATTTTTCTTAGAACGAAAGTTACCAAGGTTTTCGCATTTATCGGGTGGTTTCAATCTTCCTTGCCACCCACTTAAATGTCTCTTACCTCATAGGCTGCGGAATTTAACTGATATTACCCATAGTTTTTTGCAGCGATGTAGTACCGTCATTCCCGCTCAGGTTATCACTTTAGTTTGAAACTTAATTTGGAATCTTGCATACGGGAAGAGACGCAAGTCATCCCGGGGGAATGGAGCAGGCCCTGTTGATTAAGTATATGCATAATTTATGAGCTTATAGCTTATTTTTGCATTCATTATGAGTGTGCTTTACCCGTATCTACATGCTAACGGCTGCTCGTCCCATGACACGCACTCAGGTCGCACTATACATCATGTTCCGGGTACGTATGCCTTACTCTTGTCCATTAGCTAGATTCGTGTACCCTGCTGTTCATATGCCAGGAGCCAGGTACTCATAGAGATTACCAAGTCTCCTGTCCAACTATGCTGACATTTGTCCACAAGCGGATTCATCAAAACTGAATTGAAATGGCAGCTCAGGTTCACCTGCTCAATTTAATGTAACTAGCTACCCCATAAGTCATCAGTAAGAAGCCGTCCTAGAAATTGTTCAGGGCCCTTATGTGGCCATAAAACCCATTTGCAAAATGTACACACGTCACACAAATTGATTACACGTTTTTGCAAATGGCACAGGTGCAGTTTCTTGTTGCATACGTGATCAGAGGAAATTCGCTAAATTTTCTGAAAGTGAGGTTTCCCCACACGTTTCTATGGAACCATCACTTTTATCAGCTAATTTAAATGAGAATATTCCTCTGGACGTCTTAATTGGGGCACTTTTAGATCGGCGGAATAAATTATCTCTGACTAGACGTGAATTAGCCATGTCCGAGATTTCTAAAAATAAATCTCTGTCCTGGGCGAGTAAATCAACATCAACAACACAGCTAGGCAGAGTCAAGTGAATGGTTTTCGTCACTGCGAATTTGGATGGATTTACAATGGATTTTTGGGTAGTCAAGCGACAGGAAGTGGTCGTTGAGAACTTATCGATTTATGTCCGTCCGATCGGGGTGAAGGTTCATACACAATTCGTGTGAATGGTCCCTTTTCAATTTATCCTCTGTTCAATTGTTGCAAGTGAAAGCCTACACAAAATTAATCATTTAAAAATTATGACAATATCTGTGACCTTCTGTGAACAATAATTGCCGGCACATTTATCAGAGTGACACGAGATACGTGGAATATATAAAATAAGCTGAGTGTAGATACTCAAAAAATGAGGAAATTTTCGAGAGCTGTTAACAATTAATCAGAAAGTGAAGGGTAAGGTCGTGCGGAGGCTTTCGAAATTGACAAGAATCCTCGATCTATCTAGGCAGGTCTATAAATATAGATAGATAGATAGATTTTGTAGGTTATTCTCAAGGAACGTGAACACTTCTTATCTCCTCTGTTATTAACAATATATCCATACAGTTGGAAATTCTTGACAGCATAAAAGCCGTCCTTTTCGTGACGCTCTTGAAAAATGTATTCTATA
>QYTT01079773.1:12626-48079 GCA_006980735.1 Dasypogon diadema | reverse complement strand
GTTCCAATACTTCCTGAAAGTTTAAAAAAACCCAGGTGTAGAATCATCAGAATTTACCTACGCCGGGCTGGTTAAGGCGCAGATCTACAAATTTTCCTGTGAGTGTGAGTTTAACTCCTGCAAAGGACACACTAATATTCTTATCGATACTAGTGGTTAAGGCAATTCTACTGATGAGAAGTGTACCTGCGGAGCCACTGGAATGCGACACAATAAAACCATGCTAAAAGTTGTGGCTTACTCGCAACACTTGTCATTATAATTCTCAACTTTTTTTTCCCCAAAAATTTCCTTCCACCTAAGCCAATCCTTAAAAAATTTCAAAGTAATGGACTTTGTTTTAAATGATATAGAATTGCAATTTTTACTAGAGTTGGGTTTTTTTAGCAACAGAGTTATGAAAGCACAAAAAAACGGCTGCAATCTTCTTCCACTTTTCTTCTCAAGCAAACCCAAGATAAATAAAGACCGTTTGAAATTTGTTTATTTATAAATCAAATAAAAGAAGCTTTAGAAGAGTTCCCTGGGGAACCCCACTAGATATTGACAAAAAATTCGATGCTCATTTGCTAATTTTAATACCATTTTTGAATTGTATTCTCAAAAGGCTAAAAATTGGCTGTGTAACAAAATTGGAAATTGATTCCAGATTACAACAACATTAGAAAGCAACAGCAAAGAAACAATTCCGCAATAAATTATAGCTATAGAGAAAAGGATTCAATATCGCATCATTCGCACCGTGCTCGGCGTGATGTGCTCCACCCTCGTTCTAGCTCTCGAAGCTCTCTTGCAGAGAGAGGAAAACTGCTATCCAGCTCACCATAATTCTTAAGGTGCTAGCGTCCCTGGTAAAAAGGAATAATCATAGAAAGCCTCTCAATTTTATCACCTCCATCCACCTATCTCTTTTTCCTTTCTTCCTTGCTATTATAATCATCACCGATATCAAGAAACACAACTTTGAGACTCGCTCTGCTTTCATATTTTTAACAACACCTATGCTAGAAAAACTTTTCTATATCACTGACGGCTCGAAGGCAAGGAGTCCTTCTTCTTTAATCTCTTCTCGTCAATTTTTCATGCTGAGATTAGAGCAATCCTACCTCATCTTATCAGATAGCAATTCCTTTCTTTCCTCTTTAACCACCTATCGCTCTTCTCGTGGACAACTCCTCATATTTCACATTAAACATGTGACTCCTGATTTACATATTATGGGAATCCTCGTCCACTTTATGTGGCACCCTGGTCATCCGGATGTAGAAGGACCCTCCTCCTCATGCACACAATATCACTCCGGTATACCCTTAGTATCCGTAACTTCAAACTCCGTTGAGCGAGTCATGACAAAAGAAATGGTATGACTGCTCTAACGGCTGACATGTATACTCGCTTCTCCATTTGGTTACTGCCTTAGTTTTGGAATAAAAACCTCAAACTGCCCTAGATCCATTATTACCATCTACAGGCTCGGATTTGATATCTCCATAAGAATCCCAGTAGGAAAAATGAGAAGAGGTTACGCAGAGAATTAATCTCTAATGCATTACAATTTTGTCAGAGTAACCACTTACTGGTAATGCAAAAGGTAACGAGACGAGGTAACGAGAAAAGATGTAAAATTAACATGTTCAGACTTCAGACCTGCATGTTTGTATGTGCGTTTTGCTGATTTATGTGCTTCGAAGAGAGTGAATCATTTCAAGTTTGCAGTTAATTGTAAGAACCGATTTTTGTGCATAAATTCCGTAAGTGATTACTGGTAATGCAGGAGGATCTACCTATGACATGGCGAATTCTCATTTTATATCGAATAATCCTAAAGGATTTCTTAATAGTGCCCCTATTTCATGTACCAACGCCTTCGCCGACCCCCTCCTGGCATCGGTATGATGGAATAAGCTCATAATTCCAGTTGAAAATATTGCTCTTATATGTAGATTACATTTATTTGCCTTAGTGAGAGGCGATTGCTCTAGAACAAGCTAGGGAACTACTTATAAATTCAATAGACAAACAAACAACGGCTTCTTAACCTCTATCTTGCAATATGTATTATACTGTCTGCCCGATATTCTTTCCGCACCAAATAGGAGCCACTACTGAACTGTACGGTGAGCTCTAAAACCTACTTAAACATCTCGAGAAAGAAGCGTCATTCCCTCCGGCACGGAAATGTTTTGCAAACAAGATTCTACTAAAATTATCCCAGGGCACTTTTCTAGCAACCCTGAGCGACTTTGGAGGATCCGATGCCATATTCATAATAAACAGTATCCAACAGTGTTCCTGGCAGTGGTATGCGTCGAAGTGTTAGATCATAGATTTCCTCTTTACTTTATATTTATACTAATTCATTAAAAGACACGAATTTAAACAAGGAAAAAACTCTGTATTTTCAAAAAATTCAATTAGTTGCAAACTTTCGGAATTTCACTTAATCAATTTCAAACCCCACCTTAAAGGCGATCATTTCTTAGCAGTGAACGAAAATCTCACATGCAAAACACATTTTTATAGAAAGTACCAAAAAATCGCAATTTATAGCGATTTCCTCCATGGGTAATTCAAAGTTTTTACCTGTTTTCATTCTCGCGTATTTCATATAAATATTTTAACGAGAGTGAGGTGGTTTTAAGCGAATTACATCCAATTGCCGAATTTACCTACACTATGATTATTTATTAGAGTGAGAGCTGAAGTGTAAAGCAAACTGTAACATGCATGACACAAAAACGCCTTCCCATAGTCCCATGTACACACCTGTGAAATTGATTTGTCTCTGGGTTGGTTTTTCCCAGCACAATTATTCACCTGTTGGCGCTTATTTATATTTTTCTTCATCAAGTTCAATGTTGCGCGTTTGACATTAGAAAGTAGACCTTACGCAGAGATCAGTTTAATTCGAGTGCTCTTAATGTTGCCGGGCTAACATACATTTGACTTTTTGTGGATGTTCAGACGTGGTTCAGACTAGGAATGGGATCATTTTGCAACGCAGTCTGTCTTTCTGCTCTGTTGAATATCACAAATTATATTTCGAATGAATTCAAGATTAGGGGACTTCTTTTTACAACAATCACGTTATTCGTAGAAAATTACTCCAGCATGTGAGTGAATTTTTAACACCGGACAATTAGTGATATTAATTATTATCCAATAGAAAATATAGCACCGCTTGTATCGTGTTGTAGGCCAGTTCAAGGTAGTTTTTTACTCTTCACGGTGTCGTGGTGTTTTCTCCCGTGTTTTAATGATTTTCAAATTACTTGCGTGGGATTACAAATAAATACACTACCGGAAGTGATGATCATACGCCGCAGTGGTTAGATGTTCGTATTTGTTCAGATATATGAAATTCACTTGGTTTCGATTGAGTTTATATCAAATCTGAAAATTATTCACCGTGAAATGCTTGGGATCACGCAGATTCATACGGTTCAAGTAAATTCGTTATGGATAATTTGTCAACTTTAATTATTTATATAATTTCCTCTTCCTTTCATTATTATAATCCATTATACAAATGAGAGAAATACATCGAAAAAAGCATGACCAAATGAATACTTGGTAGTCTCAAAACAAAAAAGTCAAAAACAAAATGGAAATTAATTAAAAGAAAGAAAAACTTTCCCAATGGAGTCTATCGTCTCAACGTGGCAAAAATGATTCAACAATGAACTCTACAACCAGCCATGAGCCATTCAAGGATAACGTGGTCGTTCATGTTTTATGGGTCTCACCCCTGCAAACATTTCTTGAAGTAATCTCGAAGCAGAAATTAAAAGGAAATATATCAGACAAACTGAGATATACCCTCGATATATTCTTGAGATTTTCTGACTTTGGCATGGACATAAAATTTTATTGTTCACTTTTAGAACGAACTTTTTATATAACTGGAAATCTGGTTTGGTTTTTTCATACTTAGTTCGAGAGCAACTCGAGATCGGGAGAGAATTTTGAAAGACCAATCTGGGAATATGCTCCTTTTACTTCGCTGATGATCCTGTTTCGACTCGAAATCGAGTTTATTCTTAAAGGCAGAGTCAGTCACATTGATCTAGAGCACTTTTTTTCGATAAGATAAGATCTATACCATATTTACTATGCGGAAACCATTCCAGTTCTTCTTAAAATATTCGAGTTGTGGAGCGTTGATAGTCAACAAGTCGGTTCCTGGTACAAGGACTTTATTTACAAGCTTCAACATTAAGTCCCGATGACGATTCGATAAAGCTTGATCCAGACAGGCGGCTTGAAGTCCAGCTCCAGGTGTCGTACTAAACAAAGTGTAACGACCATACTAATCTTCTACGTATGGATTGTGTCCGTAAAACGTTATTTTCTAAACAACTTTAACCCCTTTACTAATTTCAATTTTTTCTTTTTTTGATTTATCGTCGTCCGACTTTGGAATGATAATTTCAAACTTTAAAATATAGAACGACTGAAAATTTCCGAAAAATTATGCAAAATATTTCATGCAAGAAGCAGTGTGTTTACGCAACACCCAAAACAAGGTCCAGAACAAGTGAAGAACCAAACCCAAGACGCACATCGCACAGCCTGTGTTTATACGAAGGTTGTATTCCTGGATGACATTTTATTATGAAACAATATATAAGCGTGTAAAAGTTTCTCTTCCCGCCCTTGTTGATATTTAAAGACAGTTATTTTAATTTTCTTTAGACAGGGATAGAGAAATCATCATCTGGAGGAGTTCAGAACATTCGATTACAGCGAGCTTTCAAAGCTCGCTAAGATAGCAAGGGTTGAGATAAGGGGGGAGAATTTTTGATCAAAGCAAAAGCTTTTTGACAATTTTTCTGTACGGAAGTAGATCTCTAGTCGATGATTTCTCTGTGCTCCGCGGTAGTTCTGAATTTTAAGATCAACACGCATGAAACGTGTGCCTGGTTGCGATAAAAACGCCTTATTTTTAACAATTTTTTAGGAGTGCAAGGCTTTGAGAAAATAGAAAAGTATTCAGAAATATATATTTATTGGAATTGCACAACTAACACTCGCTTTAAAAAAACTACTTTATACTGAAAAATAACATTAGTGGTTAAGAATTCACACAATTCAATTGAATTCGTAGCAAAATGTGCCACAAAACAAATGAATTTCCTTATTAGTAATTCAAAGACTTAAGCAGTCACTGTTATTATAACAATTAATTTCGAGAATAAATTGGAATGCAACATGCAAGCAAGAGTCATTAAAAAGAAAAGCGAAAAATTCCCCTTCAAAAATAAAAAATCCCCTCAAGCGCCAAATTGATTTGCAATAATTAGATATTTTGCATTTTATAGTTGGAACGAGTTGCAATTTCACTTAATTAATTAAAAATGCAATGCTTGTTGAATTTATAAATTTCGAAATTGTCATAAAATTTAATGTTGTCTAGATTATTCTGTAAATCTCATATGGCCATTGAATACAATGTTCCGTTTGGGCTCTAGTTCCACATAAAACTGATCTCATAACCCTCAGAAAAAAAAAGATTTATACTCTGCTTATTTTCCGAACTACAGTTACATCACAATAATACGGCGATGTTTTCCATCATGTAAACAAGACGAAGCCCACGGATAGTTAGTTGACTACTACAATTTTTATGAGCAATTAAATTAGAAAGGTTCGCAATAAAACCATAATATCTGAATGAACAACTTTCGCTCTCACAACATCCCAGAAGAATGCAACATTGGAACCGGATCAATAGCAAAATTTATCCCAACATTAAATTTCATTTACACAGAGATTCAATCCGCCCAAAGAGATATGCGTATCCAGGTGTTTGATATGCTTGCTCACGACATTGGAAAATATTTGCGGTAATCTGGCTGAAAGTTCAACCGCAGAAAGTAACCACGCAAATGAAAATGAAATCAAGTTCACTGTCATCTCACGTGGAGTAGGTGGATCTAGAAATTGATATTGATCACTTTAAAACACGAGCAGAATAACTAAGATATACGAGTCTATGCAGTCTATGAACTCGGTTGCATTTCAAGTGGGCTCTTTTCACTTAATTCTTTGTACCGGCATTCTTTGGCACTTTTCTTTACAAAATTGACAATTCCGGCAGCAGCGTCCGTTTCACAAAATGTCTGGAATATGTTCTTTTTGTTGGAAAAGAAATCAGTCATTACAGACCGTGAAATTGACACACTTGGCTATAGACGCAGTCTATTATGAATTCATGAGGCGAATGAGATCTTTCTGTGATTTTTATTTTGAAGATTTACTTTAAGTCATTTACGTACGGGGGACGAATGCGTTTCCATAGGATTTTACTGCACAAAGGCATAAATAGTTTCTCTGATGATTGAGTGAGTGAGATTTTAGAATAGTTAGCATAGCAAAATTTAAAGGAGTTTAACTATATAAAATGCCCTTTAATATGGCTCCACATTGTCTTATAAAGGGTCTTTCAATAAGGACACTCGATTTTTAAACGTAAATAGAACAAGTTGTGTGTGAAATATCTACTAAAATTTTTTTTATTTGAAAGAATATTTTATGGGCATTAAGTATGGAATATAACGTTGCTCTCAAATGTCCGCCGGGGTTTTATTTGGTGGCATGTATTCGGCAAGTCCAATTTTCGATGACTTTGTCGCACAAATCTGGCTAAATTTGCTGGATGGCATTCGTAATGTTGACTTTGAGGGCATCAATTGTTTGCGGCTTATTCGCATAGACCTGTGATTTAAGATATCCCCAAAGGAAGAAGTCTAAGGGCGCACCAAACAGTGACTTTCTGGGGATGCGTTTGGTGTTGGTGTATCTCGTGTGGATTGGTATCGCCCCAAATCCGACAATTTTTCTTATTCACATATCCATTCGTCCAAAAATGGGCCTCATCGCTAAAGATGACTTTTTTGGCGAAATTTGGGTCAACTTCCAACTGTTCCAGAGTCCAATCAGCGAACACACGACGTTGTCTATGTTCGTTTACCTTAAGTTCCTGGGTCAGTTGGATTTTATACGGGTGCAGAGCCAACTCCCGACGCAAAATTCGCCAAGTTGAAGTCGCAGAAAGGCCAAGATCTTGTGAACGACGACGAAAATTGACTGCCTCGGGTTTTCCCGCACACTCTCAGGCACAGCAGCGATGTTTTCAGCAAACCTTGCGTTTCGGTGACGTACGGGTGTTGATTGATTTTATTTACCCAACCGGTTGACTCGAATTTGGCCACCAAACGTCCTTTCATATTAAATAGAATTTTCAAAAAATCGGGTCAAAATATGCAGGGGAATAGTAAAAATCAAACAAGACAAAGTTCATTAAGATAATTCAAAATTGTTCCTGAGAAAAATGTACCTTTATGAGAATAAATGTTACTTTTGCGAAACTGTTTTAAAATTTGAAATAAAGTGTATTTTGAAAAACATTAGTTTAGTTTGTTAGTTTAGTGCATTTCTGTCTCCACAAGATGAGTTGTCTGGGTCTTCTTATTTCTCATGAATGTCCTCCAACTTCCTGTTTACCAAATCTACCTTTTTAGAACGTTTTTGTTTTTTCAATTTCTTGCACAGCCTTCTCTGAATTACCTTAGAAAATATTAATAAAAACTGAACACAAATCAGAAATGCACAACTTATGACTTCAATTAGGCCTATAGAAGGACATTACTCAAAAAATATTTTTTGATTTTTGTTACAAAAATTCCCATCGCAGTTTTGAAACTTTTTAACTGCACGAATGTTGACAATTTTTCAACGAAAATACTTAATTGTAAAGTAAATTAGTATCTTCTATGTCATTTTCAATCCTTTTCTCAATTACAAAAAAAAAAACAAGAGTGTTTAAGAAAATTAGAGCTGGCGCAATATGTGCAAAGCATAACTGAAAATTTTGATAAATTCAAAACACAACTTCCATATCTCCAGTCTTCTCGAATTTTTTTTAACTTTTGTAACTTTGTCTCTCGATGTCGGCTTTTGAGTCTCTTTCAATTCGATTCGATTTCGGTAGTCCGCATACAGCTTCAAGTTGCTTTTGCTTTTTACCACCGCCCGAATTCAGATCTAATGTGCTAATGTGCTTAGCTTTTTGTAGCTTACTCAAAGCAGCAAACTTTTATAATAACTAAGCTTATTTTATTAGATCATGTTCTGATATAACACGACAAAGATGAAGACTTGGATTCGGAAAGGCCCTTAATAAATTGATATAATATCCATTGTATCTATAAGAAATCGCCGCTTATTCGCTTTCACAGCATATTTTGAGAATTGGCCAAGAACATTTTGAGGCGTACACAACCTATTACGTACAGAAACGTACCTGTTTCTTCCTATATGCTCCCCTTCCAGGCAATGAATGGCACCTTCGCCGGTAATTACTATCCTTGAACATTGCACAATGATAATATTTCGAAACCTTGCGCAATACAAAACAATCACAAACACTTCCCATTCGCTAACTAATCGGGCACTAAATAATCATCCAATAAATTTCACTGAGGCTGAGTATTCGAATTAACGAAACTCCGAATATGTGACACACATTGTTTTATGATAGAAAAAAAAAGTTCTATCAATTGCTCATACTCCAAAGACTGGACAGTTTAAGAATCAAGTAATGGCCGTCTAATCCAAAGACTGCTTAGCATGAGCCGTTGAAAAAAAGTCTGAGCAGTGGGCGAGAGGAAATGGAATGTGTTTAGAAGTCACCGAGTATCATCAGCTTTAACACACCACCTTTGTGGGGCTCTCAAGTGCGATCGCTTGAGACTAATTAGTTTTGTTTGCCATATGTGAAAATGGGATAAAGACCTTTAAAATTTCTGTTTTAGTTTCTTGAACGAACGCACAGTAATTAGGAAAAAGTTTTCTTAGGCGGATTGATGCAAATAAGTCAGCGCCTGCATTCGGAAGAAATTGCACTTCCATGTCCTACAATTTCCGAGCTTGCAATTCAAGTTATTTTGAAATCAGGGAACGTATCATGTGTGCATGACTGTCACACTTTGCTGGGTCCCAGTGACATCTTTAGTGTATACTCCAGCCCTTTTACTACCTCTTAAAACATTAATATAATTAAAATTTTGACATACTAGATACAAGACGTGCGTGAGAAATATTTCATATGCAAATGCCGAGTAGTCCATACAAACAATAAGAGAATGCACAAATCCAAAACCGAAATAATACTTTGCTATGTGAACTCTCATTCTCAAGGTCTACCACAGCTAAAAAAGTGACCTTTAAATAATTACTTCGGAAGACTCCTGGTACAGTTAACAATGGCAAAACTACTTTTTAATGGTAATCGTAAGCAGAATTGTGCAAAGCATTCCTCAGGTTTTTTATGTCGTTCGTTGTGAACGCATGAGCGAATTTTATCAATTAATACTCCAATTTTGAGAACTATTCTAATTTAATGGGTTGATTTTTGTGAAATCTCAACTCAGTAGCAGGTAAGCTATCAGTTAATGGAAATATGTCAAAGCATCTCGTAAGTAGTACGCTGTTTACTTAGAACTAAATTATAACTAAAGCAATGTAACTTCTCTGATTAGGTGGGTAGGTAGGAAATATAATTATCTAGATATGAAAGAAAAGTTTAACATGTTGGCAAATTAAAAAAGTTACAGTGATTTAAAATTGAGCATATAAAAACCAACTTTTGCCAGTGATTTTTGTGAGAATGTTCGAAAAGGAGCAATGCAAGGACATGACCTGCAATATACACCAAACGTACACAAAATGTTTACGTTTAGTTAGGAAAACCTTTCGAAATTAACATGTTGACTGCAGAAATTAGCATAAAAGCTTTCGTGAGAGAACTACGTAGTAAAATGCTTTTGTCGTGAGAGAGCTTTTAAATGCCGGTCACCGGTGACCGGCAGTCAACGTGTTAACCCATTCACTGCCATAATTAGCAGAAGAGCTTTTGTGAGAAAAATGCATGTAAAAATACATTTTGTAAGAGAGAGCTTAAAAGCTTCACGAGTATACTCGTAGTTGGCAGCGAATAATGTTAATGAAGTTGTGTTTAGAACTGCAGTAGAACACAACAGTTGAAGAGTTAGCCACAGACCCATTCAGTTATACAACATCATTTGCAGAGCTTAGGAACAATATCGAAAATGAGCAGAGCATGATTTTTTCCAATCACCTGTATCAAAGGATAAGCTTGAAGTATAAGCCATTCTTGGACAAGATTGTAAGAGGAGATGAAAAGTCAATCTTTTACCGAAATGTTACGCGCAGGAGGCAATGTTTAACTCCAGGGAAACCGTCTAGATGTAGAAGGTATCCTTGGTGTGATATAAAAGGGATTATTCACATTGAGCCTATAGAACCTAATAAGACGATTAATCTGGAAGGTTACTGTCAACAATTGCATCATTTCAAGACATCCTTGGAAGGAAATGGCCAATGCTGACAAATAGGAAAGATGGCCTACTATATTATAGCACCTTCAAAGTATGACTTATTCCAAAATTTACAAAATCATTTTTACGGAAGAGAAATAACAAATGCTTAAGATACCCAAGAAGTATAAAACAGGTCGCATTCTTCGATTTAAAACAAGCCTGTATATGTGTGAAGACTTTTGGGTGTACATTTTCTGCACGGAAAAACTATTCTACAAGTAATAAATATTAGATTAAAGGAAAAACGGCAACTAGCATTACTTTAGTACTTTAGGGTATCGATACTCTTTGTAATTGATTCGAGTTTAATGTGTAGGGATGTGTGCCAGGGTAAGAAGTTGGCCCAATACATAAAATTGACAATATAATGGAGAGATTACAATATAAAAGAATTCTTAGAGACCTAATCTTGCCCCAATGCTGAATGGAATAAGCCGCTTAAATGGACGTAAGAACATGGCAACGACCCGAAACATAGCTCAAATATTGTGACTTAATTCCTGTAGAAAATCGATGGGAAATTACTAAAAAAATAATTAACCGTGTAAATGTCCGTAATAAGAGTGGCTTATTTACAGAAATCAAACGAGTATGGGCTCAGTAGAAACTATTAATATTAAACATTAAAATTTTCTAACTAACTTTTGAAGTTGCATTTGTTTTGTCCGATAAGAAAATGATTTCAGTTTTACTTTTTAATCACTTATTGTTGTAAAACGATAAAAATTGTATACGGCAGATTTGAAAATTACTTCTTTTCCGCACATATTTAAGCTAGCAGTTTGAGTTGCAATTGTTTTCTCCGACATTGTACGTAGTATTGCGCTCACATAAGTCATTTACTCCGGACGAATCTAAGAAAACAAAAAGAAAAATATGGATTTTTGAATTTTAAAGTGTAAATCGGCCCTGATTCTTTGTTGGTTAAACCATTTCCCTTGTTTTCTTTTAGCAATCGCTTTTGCAAGACTTTGTATATAAGAAATAGAAAAAAAACTATGGTTTTCTCTCCTTTTTTCTTCTTTTTTTTATTTGACGGTCCCTATCTCTAGGATATCCTTGTACTGTTTCTTCTTCTTCTTTTAGGTGTACATATATTACGCCCTTTCGTAAGTAGGATTATTTTTAAAGTATTTTTGTTTTTCTTAATAAAGGAGCTAACATGATGGAATACATCGTTGTTTCAGCCCCTTCTCTTCCTCCAACTCTTACATATTTCTAAGTGAGACAAAGGTTTACTCTTAGATTCCATAGAGGCATCCACGAATGAATAACCAAGTACTGTAGATTTTAATTAAAAAGAAAAGTTAACCCGATGATGACATCAGAAATTAAAAGAGCTCTGCACGTTTATAAGAAACAAAATTTCTTTCAATAAATCTGCAATCACTACTTCAAAAGAATGGAAAAGAAGAAAAGGGTTAAAAAAAAAGTGGAATTTACACAAAATTCTGTAGCAATTGTCCGGGAGTATACATTGGCCAAACAGGTAGACCTTTCACAATAAGGATAGCTGAACAAACTAGCATGAAGGACTCAATATTTTATCAGCGTTTGGAAAAAACACAAACATATACCAGACAATTACAAGATAGTACATTACGTGGACAAAACAATGACGCACTAAAAATATTAGAAATAAACCAATTTTTGGATAACAGAGATGTACAAGTGTTGAACGTCCAAATCGCTCTTAAAACCACTGCAAGAGTTTAAAAAATAACAACAAATCGGCTTCCTGATGATGCTGAACACAGCGCAACCGAACGCGATTCTGAACAAAATTTTTGTAAGTGGAATAGATTAAATGAAAACATCTCATAAGTGTAATCACGGAATTCCACCAAGTACCGTCGACAGAAAATTTAAATAACATTATTCATTCTACTGTTGATCGGCGAACTTTGTTTCTCTGGATTAATTCTACATCCGTGGCTCTACCATCACATTCTATGGCTTCTAAAGAATCCTCCTATGAACCAAATATTCCTAATCCCACGCCATGTGTATACGCTCCAGTCGAAGAATCAAGCCTCTAACAGAAAGGAATATCTCAGTACAGGACCCAAACAAAGGAACCCCGAAAATCCAGGAGAATTCTTGAATTCAGTTGAGGACCTGAAATAAATATTTGCCTTACAAAAGGACTTCAGGTAAAATGGAGGAGAAACGATGGCATCTCAGTCGAAGATCCGAGATGAATTTCTGCTTTAACTGTGGACCTAAGACAAAGTGGAGCATAGAAGAGGCGATATTCCAGCTTTGGTAGATGACCTAAGACTGATGAAAAGGGAGTAAAGAAGGTGACTGAGAGGGGAGTCGTAACACCCAGAACAAATTAAAATGTTAATAAGAATTTCTCAGAGAAATTTTTCGTTCAGTGTTCCCATAGTCCTGGCCTTTAACTTGGCAACGTAATTCCTTCCTCTATAAAACACTTTCTTAAGGTGTTGAGCACCGGCAACTTCATTTTTTGGTCAAAATCGACTACTTTAACCGAAGAGCTTCCCATTGCTTCCAAGAAAACCAGAGGCCCAGCTAAAGCAGGTTAAAAAATAAAATGCAATATTTACTTGAAATGCTTATTTCTCACTCCTAAACTAATTTAAGGCCGGTTGGCTAGAAATTACTTCAAATTGTTGTCGCTATTCATCTTTTTGTCGGAAGATTTAGGATGAACTAATAGTCAAATTGAGCTTATTATTAAAATAAACTGCGAACGTTATCTGGAATTCAGCAATAAGTGCTCATGATATATAATAATATCCAATATATACCAACGTATCAAAGTAAAACATTATAATCACTTTTATAATCCATATTCTCAACAAATTTAAATAAATCATTATAAAAGCCTGGGAAGCAAAATACTCACCTTTAAATTTCTTGCTACACGAAGTGATTGTCGCCGTGTAACTTTCGCATTATAATTACACAATTCATGACAGTAATTATTAACACCTTTATTTTCAATATTTACTGATTTCTTGAAGCCAAAAATGCCAGAAATTGTCCTCCTCGATATTGGTGCCATTTTCAAATTGTTTACAGTTTAATCTTTGACAGTTGTTTGAAACACCCAATTCAAGCTCTTGCTGGTATGGTAAAGTAGTTCATTTCGTGCTTTGCTTACAGACGATAGATAGCGCAGAATAAAGCTGTTTTCTGTTATATGTTTACCCTATGATTTATTTAGAGAAGATAGATGGCGCGTAAGAAAGCTTTAGTACCAAGTATCGTTAAAATATTTTGTGGATTTATTTGGCACTTGGTGGGAAATTTTTAATTTATGATAACTCACGTTATTAAAAACGATTTTTATAAATTGGATCAAGTAACAAGCTAGTATCTTCAAAATCGAGCTGATAATTAAAAAAAAAAAGATTTCTTTCCCCCTTCGCTTTTAAGAATTTTGAATTTTCCCAAAATATTTATTTCTTTTCAGACTATAAATGGAACCAGTCTCTTTCAAATACTAAAATAAACTTGAGAGAGGATCATTATTACTACAGTGTTATGGAAATGTTTGGGCTTAGCTTTATATGAGATGAGACTCCAGTGGAATGAGTCAGCTCAGGAAACTTAATGGAGATCCGGGTGTGCATCCTTCAGACTAGACATTCAGCCCCAATGAAAACTCGACAGATGCTCGAAAAAAGCCCACACTTCTAAGAGGACCCCTTCCCCTACTCATTTGCCAACAATTACTCCGTTTATAGGCACCTTAAACTCCTGTAGTGAAACTTCCATCCAGATCGAAAAATACCTATAAAGGGGAGTGAAAATCCAAATAGAAGACTTGTCCAACATTTGTGGCGAGGTGGACAATGCAAAAGTTGCCACAGGAACTCTACATCTTCCTGGTGGAATTTTTGGCTAGAACATGGAGAAGTCAGCAAACTACAGTAGGTAGTTCAGGCTAGGACATGGCAAATGTTGGAAACATTAGAGGAAACGAACAGGATTCTCAAGGAGGCACACTTCCCTGGATGGTAGGAATCGGAGGGATCTTGGCGTAATTTTATGGTCACGAAATTAGAGGAAGATGCCGCGGAAAGAATGGTGTCTTTAAAGGGAGTTAGGGGGGTCATATACAGTTTCGCACCCTTCGATCTGTCAGGCCTCGATGGGATATTCCCGCCTTTACTACAGTTGAACAAAAGGGCCATCACATGCCATCGGTAAATATTTATCACCTGCTTTGCGGCAAGGCATACATCAGTAAAGTGACGGAAAAGAAAGGTGGTCTTTTGTAATCTTTTAGGCCGGTTAGCCTGACATCCTTTCTGTTGAAAAAATGATGTTGATGGATGCTACATGGAATGCACAACCTGCAAAAACGTGAGGTTAGCCCGGTGGTTGTGAAATGGATAGAGAGCTAAAGAGATAGACCTACAGAGCCCCAAATCCTGAAGGCATATTCTGCTATTGGGGAAGATATGATGAAGGATCTAGTCGGAAAATCAGTCATAAAAGAAGTTATTCCGGTGAGAAAATATATCAACTTGCTGATAGTATAAGAGAGGATTTGGGGTGTCGAACGGACCGACAAGAAGGAAAGTCCTAAGCATGGAGCAAGAAATACTCAGATGGTTGAGTTCTTCAGCCTACTGGACATGGAAGCTTTACTTGTTGCCACCTCAAAAGGAAGGGGTTTCTAAAGAATGATGCATGCAGACTATTTCTGGAGGGTACTGAGATGGCAGAGGTTATTGTATGCCACCACTCTGTCTTGGCGAATAGGAGGACAGGTGTTGCGAGCTGCCCCTCGTGTAGTAGTTTGAAAAGGGATGTCGGAGTCAGTGTTGATCAGGACATTCTAAGGAATCGACTATAGTGTGTACCGATCTTTTCTACAACTCTCTTTTTATTACCTTAAAACTGTTGTGGGACATGTTTACCCAGTCTTAAAAAAAAGAGGACTAGAAGCGATCGAAAACAAGGTCCCGGCCTGCTTTTCTCAAGTGTGAAATTCTTCAAGTATAAAATATATAGTAAATTATTACTTAATTGTAATTATTCGGTGACAATTCGTTGCAACCCTCTCATTGCATCCAGCTCAAAACAGCCTTCTAAATGCCTGCAAAACGCAAAGAAAAAAAAACAGTTAATTGCGATCCGAGAAAGTTGTATCAAACGCATGCGCACCAACATGAGATAATATGCTTCTAGCACATTACATAATAGTCAGAGATTAAATTCTCATTCGGTCTAGACTAAATGGCAATTCAATCACCGACCTGCCTACACAGGTGAGATTAGGCTTTTATTAGCGTCTAGCGAACAATACCGGCCGGCGTTGCCGGAGGCCAGGCTGTCTGGGAAGAACAAAGTGCCGATTAGCATAAATTGAATACGTGAACAACGTCGCACTGATAAACCCAGAAAAAACACACTCCCAGGAGTATTTCAGCTCTAAAAATATTCAAAAATTTAAATCAAAGGTAAACAAGACTGAAATGCCGGTGTGTCTTGCAAATTACCTGTGTGGGCCGACATGGCAAATTGAAATGGGATTGATCCAATTCCGATAAATATTTATCAGTTGAAAAAGGAATTCTAGAAAGTTGTGGGTCACGTGAGATTAGGGATAGTTCAGTGCGACCAAAATCTCTACGGAGCTGCTGATGATCAGGGAATACTTGACAGATTTCAGATTTTTGAAAAATTTCGTCTGTGGCTGACGTGCAGTTCGCGTCCCTGCAAGCTGATAGGGTGGAGCAAGGTAATTTCTCATCATTCCAGAGTGACCTTGAGGGATCCGCACAATTCAGGATGTAGATTTAAAAATGCAGATTGTTTGCCAGCACAACACCTGTGCCACAAACCACTGAAAAATGGAAATCCACAGAACATGAATAACCACACCGCAGCGCTCATTTACCACACGTCGCAGTTGCAATTGCAAATGCGACGCACTTGCGTGGTACTCCGACAACGACATGTTTCCGAAGGTTTAAACGCTTTTAAACAAATAAAGTCAAAAGTTATCAAGTCGACGGCAATAATAATTTAGCTGTGGGCCACACCTTTCTAAATTGCTATTATGAGGTAATTAGTCTTACCTTAACCCCGTCTGTTGTTCCACATACGAAGCGGAGCTGCTTTCTGGTGACAACAATGTTCTGATAACTCGTAAATAATCTCAGCTCAGTCCAGAAGTGGTGGAAGTGGAATCGATTGGTTCGGAGAGCCAGCAGATAAATCCATCGGTCCGAATAATTTTTGTTTCTCTCCCACAGGTTTTTCCTCGGGTACAACTTACAAGTGATTGTGGACCAAAAAAAAAACTAAATCAATGCTCAAAGGAACCATATTCGATTCGGAGATATTTCACGTATATTAAACACGTGCTGATTTGCAGTGCGTTGGAAGTCTATATCGATTCTGTAGGCACTCCCGCCCGTTGGACTTTTTGCTTGTATGTGGACGAATTGTTGAAATTTTATGGATAATTGATTGATTTTGGTTAACAAATGTTCACCAGTGAATATATTTTCCGTCAAACAGCAAAGGGAAAAATGGAAAACTAACTCTGTGCTGGACAGTTATGGAATTAAAAGGAAATACCTTACAAGGTAGACATTCCGTGAAATTTAATGTCGTCTGAAACGTCTGGAAATATGAAGACCCAATAAACTTAGCTTTATCAGTTTTGGTTTTGACATGGGTTATTTGGGTCCAAGGGTCCAAAAGTCGATTCAAAGTTGTACGCCGGAGTCTCTACAGGGATCGTAGTTTTCCTTTCCCTTCTCTTGATTTATTCTTACTATGCGCCAACTGCAGGACACTCCCGGTTAAATCTGTATCGCCGGGTCAATTGAAAAATTAATTGTTACGCATTTCTTCACCTTTGTTTTACTTCTTGTACCTAAAATTTACGAAGATAAAGAGTTATTAATTTCAGCATGAGAACCTTTAGTGTTTGGTTTGATTTTAGCATCTAAGTCGAAATTCCTATCAAATACTTACCTTTTCCTAGCTTATATTGCATGATTGAGTTTACTACAGTTAAACTGATTAGAAATCGATTCCTTGAAGTATTCTGATCAACGTTTGTTCGGAGACCCTCTCCCTCATAATAGGGTCCAAAGATTTTATGTCCGTTGACTTAAGTGCACTCTGTAAAATCCTTATAACTCTTCACAAGGATATCACAGGATAACGACCAAGGATTCATTTGAAAGAGGACAGTCATGGCTTTGTTACTCGCCCCGTTTGACCAAAAAATTCACACTAACCACCACCAAATTCACATTTTCAAATTTGGCATTGAATAAATTTTCAAGCCCACAACCAATCGGGATGTGGTTGACCGTAACCGATTTACAATTTCGGTCCCATTTCGACTCCCTAATTACTATAAAAAAATATATATACAATTTGACTTAGAAGAGTTTAGCAAGAGACCATTGGGTACTGCCATGCTTAGACTCTAACCAGATCGCAATTGATTCTCTCTAGACAAACCTCAACAAGGCCAAGCAACTAGTCTACCCAGATACAATTGAACATCATCCGCATAGAGATTAACATTTACATCAACAACAGCTTCAGGGAGATATGTGCAAATGAACTAAATAACATCGGCCCTAATATTGATCCTTGGAGAACACCACGTGGCAAAGAAAATTTACATGAGACCTCGTTTGTTATAACACCTATTGATGATGGTGACCGCACAAAAAAAACTTTTAATCAAGGAAACAGCGGATGAACTAAAATTAGGTGAATGTATGCGGTAACTTTTGGAGGAGAGTATTATGATCTACGGTATCAGAAGCCTTAGAAGCCCTCGAAGACCGATAGCCTATGCCCTGCATTATAATTATAAAAACCATTTTCTGATTTTTTTAAAGGTATTGCTTAAGCTTAGGGGACAACCCTATGATACACACACCACAGCTTAAGCGAAGGGATATTAGGGAAAAGGAGATTGGGAAACTTTAACCTGACAAATGTTGCAAGTGAGCTACAATTTTTGGCATGACCTTTTTACTGTGCAACATCCCAGTAGCTTCGTAAGTACAATTCTCGTCAGTAGAATTACTGGTGGCCGAGTGGGCTGAGTCGCACGTCTGCAGATTTCCTCTCTGTGGTCGTGGTTCGGATCCTGCACAGGGCGCAACGATTTATCTGGTACCAGTGGTTGATTCAACTCTATTAACGAGAATTATACTTACGAAGGCACTGGGATGTTGCACAGTAATTTCATGCCGAAAATTCTGGCTTATTTTCACACATTTGTAAGGTTAAAATTTCCCCAATCTCCTCTTCCCTAATTACCCTCCCTATAAGCTGTGCTGTGTGCACCATTGTGTTGTTCCCTTAAGCAATACCTTAAAAAAAGAATGGGAGGAGGGGGGGGGCATTTAATTATTATTGGAGGGGAACGCTTACTATTAAAGCAGAAGTTTACATATATTTCTCCCTTTTTGATATGAACAAACTAAACAAATATTTCACAGATAACATTGATCAATAGAATAATAAAAGTAAAATACTAATTTTAATAAACCGAAACAAAACAAATTTCATAGTGAATCTTTTTCTATGCCTCGAAGTGTAGACCACATCAGAATCTGCCGTTTTCGTATTTTTTTTGTACCCACACCACCGGAACCATTTCTGTCTGTACTGTCTGTCCTTTTCTACTTCGATGTAGTCCAGCTATTAATTTCAAATCCCTACATACACTAAAAAAATTTTCAGGTTTCTGTGTCGGCTCTTGATAGGTAACTATTTTTTATAGTAACCACCATCGGATTTGTCAATTTGGTATTTTTTTCTAACAACATAACAACGGAGCTCACTTCAGAATCGACACTTTTGAAATTTGACTGCAGCCATTAGATGTAGTCGTAGCCCAATTCTGGTTGGTGTATTCACCGAGACGTAGAAAAGAATTCAGCATCAGTAAACTGAGTAAACTTGTAACAACTTAAACAAAAAAAACGCCATTCACTAAGAATGTATAAAAATTTCATTTTTTGATCTACAATTCTCCTTCTGATGGTAGAGTTTTCAGGAAAATTCCGCACATTTATCATCAAAGTTAGTTCTAATCATTATTTCTACTTACTTCCACCGATGATATACAGATTTCAAAGTGTAAGAGTGTGGTGAAAAATAATTTTGGAACAGACAACCCCTCGAAATGGAGGAGAACACCTGAAATGAAGCTCTGATTGGGGGGGGGGGGGCATTCCCCAAAAAGGAGGACATATAGAAACCCTGGATGTAACCCCTTAACTCAAAACCATAAAAAGTGGACTTACGATAGTTTACGTCTGAAGGGGAGAATTCGACCCACTAATGTGCTTGTATTAATTTACTACGCGAAACATAAGAAAAATAAGAACCTATTCTATAAATTTGAAAAACATTAGAATTGCGAATTTAAGGTAAAATTCTTATTTTGTATCCTTTTTTTATATTTTAAAATGAGCCTTAAAATCCTGTATTAGACCAATTGATTATCACTTAAATGTTTTTCTCTCAGTTGCATGGGAATTATATGTAAAAATTTCAAGGATAAAATGCAGATCATCAATAAAAATGGCAAATGGCAAAGGTCAATTTTTTCAAGCCTAAAGAACTTCGAATATGTAAATCACCAGACACAATAATCGAATTTCATTTTATCATCCAAAAAGTGAAATAATCACAAATGTATTGCTAAAATATCAGAAGCGTTTTTCTTTTTGTTTGATGATATGATTAAAAAATCAAACTGAAATTTGTAACTAGGTCAGGTCGAATACCTGAAAAATTCGATTTTCATGTAGCTTCAACGAAATACCCAAGAAACTGATTATAGAAAAATTCACAGCCTAGATACTATCAAAGTTCCAAGGATTAGCCTTATTTCGTGATCTTCAATCGATCCTAACAAATTGTAATTTGCGTAGTAATGAAATAAATTCAGCAAATCATAATTCCCTCAAGATCGTCAACCATTTCTCAGCAAAAAAAGATGTGCCCCAAATTGTGTGCACCAGAAATCCGCTGATAAAATTAATCCATTACATTGATTAATGTGCAACTCGAACAATACTAATTCTATCACGAAACTATCACAATTCCATTTCAGATGTATAACGATTTGGTTAACCTTTACAATTATTGGGGGGCACTGCCAGAAATCACAACATATCACGGCTGCCCGACATGCTCAATTAGCTCAAAGTGCAAAATTCTATTAATCAATCGTCGCGTCGCGTCGCAATCTCCTTTAGGGCACAGAAAATAGATCAAAGTCGGAAATTCTGCGTGCAAATGAAAAATTTTCCGGACGTTTATTTAATTTCTTAATCAATCACCACATATCACTCCTTTAGTAGAGTGACTGGGGCAACAAAACCAGAAAAAAAAAACATTCCCTCTGAATGCGTACACATAAATTGGGTAGTGTTCCGATCACTCAGTAAAGAATGGTTACGACTACACAGTACACACAGTACTGGGGGGAGTAAGTCTTGTAGCTGGTTGCACCCAACAATCTTGTTTTGACTTTATCACCATTTACTTTCTTTTTGCTTATACTTTGTCATTCTAACACATGAACGTGACGTCATAATAGCGTACACAGCATGCACATAGTCAACCTACGGGATGCAGTTCACTATAAATACGAGTGAACCGCAGATCACTGGTTCAAAGTTTAGATCAATCTGAGCTTACTACAGTTAGTAAGTCGTGTGTACAAAATAGTCAAGTATACTTTGTAAAGATATCAAAATGTTAAAGGTGTGTAAAAGGGAATTTTTTTTTTGGTTAATTAAATTTATTGTGTCCTGTAATCCACCAAAAACCACAAAAATTTTTCAATAAGAATTGATTTTAAAAATGTGCTAAATTTCATTTAAGAGTTTTCGCGTAAGATTTAGTGTTTAAAATATCAATTCATAATGGATTTAGTAATTTACACAGTTTTTTAGTGCTCTTATATAAAAATTAAGGGTTAAAGTAATGTAAAAGTGTAAAAGTAAATTGTTTAAATGAATCAACATATATTTTATCCTTAATTTTTGTGAGAGAACTTGTGACAATATTTCTTAATCGAAATTTAGCTCCCAATTTCACATACACAACTCGGACTTATTTCAGAATTGATACTGGCGTAATTTAGATTGCCTTTGGAATCAGATTGATTGTTGCTTCAAATTATATTTGCCCTAATTGGAGAGTGATTTGATTTGCCAGCCTCAATTTAAGATAAAAACACCGCTGAAAGGAAATTCTAAGGCTAGGAAATTTTGTTAAGTTATACAAACATTTTTTGTAGGGAACCAGTACCCCCTTCCCATATAAATGATTATTCTTTCGTTATTTTTTCAATAAGGAACTCCAAGAATTCTGGAAGATATTTTGTGTGTTAACATTTATCAGAAAAATAAAGGGCCATATGAAAAAAAAACAGTAAAAATTCAAATAAAAGCGAGATTGATTCCGAGGTTAAGTTTTTAGATTGAGTTCTTACTCCGTTCTTTTTTTTTTGCATATAACTCAATATTGGAGGTCATTGGTTAAGGCTCAATGGGCGGAGAAATAGCTGAAGAAAACACATTTTGATTCATGGTTTGTATAATAGAAGTTATTGCACCATTTTGATACAATTCAAGCCCTTTCAGCCAATATTACCTATTCACATTCCAATTCTATTCTTTCGAACCGACTTCTTAATTCCATTTCTTTTCAATTCCGAATGAGAATTTTTAAAAGGAATCATTATTCCAGATAATGATTAATATAATTGCAATTCCTTGTAAATTCCACAGAGATTGCTAACGGAATTGAAAATTAATTGAAAAGAATTACCCAGGAACCAAAAGTTGATTTTAATTCCTTAATTCCTTTTCAATTCTCTTTCCGGAGGAGTTGAAAATAAATCAAAAGAATTAAAATGGACTTGTAATTCCGGAGTAATTCCTTCTCAATTACATTTCAATTTAGTTCAGTTCAGTTAGCAATTTCTATCGCATTTGCATTGCAATTTCATACATTATTATCTGGAATAATGATTCCTCTTAATAATTCTCAATCGGAATTGAAATGGAATTAAAAAGGTCGATTTCAAAGAATGGAATTGGAAATTTTAAATTCCATAGAATGCGAATCAAGTGGGAATTAATTTCGAAAGGAATCATTACTTTACAGCTCTGCTTTCAGGTCGATTTTTCGCTCTTTAGAACTCCACTTGTAACTTGTACAATTTATGCAACAAATATATAATTTGTTTCTTATAGTTACGATGTCATAACTGGGTCTAGTATGCGGGACTTAACTGGTTTCAATATTAATTTCTTCAATCGTAATTATTCATACAAACATATTGATCTACCATTGTAAATTTGTTGTGAAATTCATTTAAATCTTTTGAATTGGGATCTTTTCTTTCGACATTTTTTTAAAAATAATTTTATATTATTTGTGTGATTTATTTAAATGGAAAACAAATCACATCTTCTCAACAGAAACCTTTATTAATTTTAAAAAATCTTCTACAAGACTTGTAGATCCAAGTTTTACAAAAGCACCCAAGTATTGTTTAAAAAGTTGAATTTACTTTCGGCTCACGGTAATTTTTTGTTTGAAAACTATTTAGTTGGTTTTTAAATTAAAGCATCCAGATTGTTGTTATATAATATTTTCAACTCACATTGAAAAGTTTTCTTGGATTTCATATTTTCAAGTTGAATTTACAAGTAATAGGATGCCTTTTCAATCATGATCTCATATTGTTTTTTTTTCACACTAAAATATAAATATATGTGTATGTAATGTTTGTTTGTTATATTTTTTATATTTATTTTTATTATATTTATTTTTGATAGATTAGAACTACACGTAAATTTTGTTCTTGTAGAAATTGGCGAAATGTCTTCTTAAGCTCTAAATCTAAAATTGTCGCGAGCTCCACAAAAAGGTTTCACGGGCCGCGTATTGATGAACCCTGCATTAGGGGATCAGAGAATGGAATTTCTTGAAAAATGTTGTACTTGTTTATTTTTAATTTTAAACCACGTAATTGTTGCTTTATTCAATAGCTCGAAAAGCTATTTTCTATTGTCATGAAAAACTCGGCCACTGATAGACGGTAATAGGATTTAAACCAATAATAACATATATCATGAATCGTCCCGCTATCCATTGCATTATGTTAACATATATAGAGCTGAAAAACTGCCCATTTAGACACAGTCGCATAGTAATTCCAAAAGAAATTGTTAAATATATTATTTTCCATATGAAGGTACCGTGTAGAGAAGTCAGATATGATACTGAAAAGCCAATTAATAAATTAATTTGTCGTATTCATAAATTTTTTTGATACAGTAATCGAAGATGATTTTCTATCCTATAAGAATTTATAGTTGGCAGACCACTCCATACCTGCACAGAGCTCTTTATCATGGTGAGATTGGCACTCGCTTGACTTCTCCAAAGCCTTTGAGATTATTTTTCATGATTGCCTTCTTCATAAATTTTGCAATGTTTCTTAAGGTTCTATGTTGGGTCCCAATCTTTTTTCATTTTTCCTCAAAGACATTTCCTCTGTTATACGTCATGCATCAACATCCTACCGGATGATTTAATATAGTTGTATTTAATCTGCTAATTCACGCTATGAATAATAATCTTAAGAGTATTGCTTTGAGCTGAATCTGCTTAATCTTAGCCCCAATAGAACCCCCTCTTTATACTAAACAAGGCCATATTTTGCATTTATTTTCCTCCCTCCCCTCCTAATTGATTAAAACTCTCTTGACTTGTTGTGATCCTTAATGAACGTTTTGTTCCTATTAAAACAATTTACATATGCCAAACAATAGCAAAAGGAAATCGCATTTTAATTTTCATAAAATGTAGACATCGAACTAGAAGTGAAATAATTTCATTTGTTAAAAATAATAATGAAATTTATAAAAACTGAAATAAATGTATTCTTTCTGATTGCATCACAGCACTAGATCCATTAAAATGTAAAAATATATAAGGATCTCTTCGAACAAGAACAAAAGACTTAAGCGACGAACTTGATCAAAAATTACTAAAATGTGAAAAAATGAGTGTCAATTATCTTCACATACTCTGGCCCTGGTGGTGTAATTTATTTACATATTACGGCTTAAGTCTTACTATGATTACATTTAATGAAATTGCAGAATAGTTTTTATTTTTTCAAGCATTATTCGAGCACCAGGGGGAAGTTAGTTGCACTTTAAATCATCTGTGAACGTTCTATTCTATTTGAGTATTTTATTTTATTAAATGAATAACTAAAGATTATAGACGTACTTGAAAAAGTACAAAAATAAGTAATCTACCTGCACCTGCAGTTTGTTGAATTGTCTACTGCAATTTCTGCGGTAGAGAATCTTTTCCCGCATCACCGGTAGCCCATTTCAATTTTTTATTTTCCCCGGCAAATTTTCAGTTTTAGAACTGGCAAAACATTTGCAATCAGGTTCATACTTAATGAACTACGTGACCAGATTAGAATGAAAATTTTCTTCACTTCACTTTTTGTAGTGTTGGGAAGGTAGGTCATTTTCCATAAAAATATGCACTTTACCTCCAGCTTCGATTAAAACGATGCACACTTGAGCAGGTATTGAAATCAGCTGCTGTGAAATATTTATAGTTCTTAATTCAAAAGATTCTTTTTCATGAACAATTTTTGTTTTTTGTTGAGGTTTTTGATGTACTTCCAGAACACTAAATCGTTAGTAAAAATATGCGAACTCTAAAGACATGGCTCAAAGAAAAGGATGGATTTAAAAGATTCAATAGAATTCTCGATTAAAAGAGTGATTGGACGCTAAATATTGCGAATAGAGATTTCTCTACCTCTCAGAAATTTCACCTTTCTTCTTATCATTCCCTTTATATTGAGTTCAGAAACACTGTGCTAGTACCAATAATTTATCAACTAATACTTTCGCGTGGTTTCTCCCTATACTTTAATCCCAATTTTATATACTTAAAATAATAACAAATAATTTCGTTTTTACAATTTCAGGCAATCATTATCTCATTCATCGCTTTGGGTGCAGTTCAAGCATACGATGCTCCAGCAATTACAACACAACACCAAAATATTCTACGTTCATTCGGTAATCTCGGTCAACTTTCAACCTACTCCAAAACAATCGATACTCCATTCTCATCGGTTCGAAAAGCTGATGTTCGTGTAAGCAATCCTGGTCTAACAATTGCCACACCATATGCACACGCAACTTATGCTGCACCACTCACCCACACATATCCAGCATCTTATGTTTCACATGTTGCAGCACCAGTAGCACCTGTCGCTCATACATATGCATCACCTTTGGTGTCACATGTCGCACCTGTAGCCAAAGCTGTCGCAGCACCAGCAGGATTATTGGGAGTAGCATATTCAGCAGCACCAGCTGTCGCCCATATGACATATACAAATGGTTTAGGTGTTAGTTACGCTTGGTAAACGAATATCGGACCTCGTAAAATCATGTAGATACCTCTTTAATACTCACCTAAATACTCGTTTCAATTAGAGCGCGGTCAAACACACAAAATTCACATTTATTATTTATAGATTCATTTAATAAATTATTTATAAAGCAAAGACAATATTATTTTTCTCCACTAGTTGCGAAATTGTCGGAGAAAGAATCTTCAACACATTGAAATCGATATTCAAACAAATAACAATCGAGTTACCGACGTTGAGTTTAGGAGCCCAATTTTCTCCACAATTTCTCTACGTTTCTGTTGCAACGACCTGAGGAGTAGCAGGCAATTTTATGAAAAAGAAAATGCTTGAGGTAAAATAAATTGTAAGGTAGCAATGAAATACTAGCAGAAAAAATAATAAAATGAATTATGATAATGGGTGCTTCACAAGACCCTTGCTACTGACGGAATACTCCCAGAAAAGGCACCCAGGGATATTTTTATATTCACGGACAGATCTATGATTGACGGCAGGGCGGGTGAAGGGGTATTCTCTGAAGATCTAAACTTGTCCTGCTATGTTAGCCTGAGAAGATGCACCTCGGTTTACCAGGCAGAAATGCTTGCTCTGGTTCGTGCTTTGGACTATACTTAAAAGAGGGTCAGGTGCAAGGGAGTCATTGTAGGTACTGGACAATCAAGCGGTGATCAGATGAATGGATCGGTCGGAGGTGGTTTCATCCCTGGCGATGGAATGTGCGCAAAGGCTCAACAAGTGTGCTTTAGTAATGAGGTAACACTCTGTTGGGTTAGAGGATACACTGGGATCGAGGAGAACGAAAAGCTGACGTCCTAAAAAAGAAAAGAAAAGTTCTAAGCATGAAGCGAGGAACTCTCCGATGGTTAGTTTCATTGACTACTGAGCACGGTAGCTTCGGACATCATCTCAAAAGGATGGGGATCCTGGAGGGTGATACGTGCAACCTGTGTCTAGACGATACTGAGGCGGCGGAGCACATTGTGTGCGAATATCCGGCCTTGACGAGTAGGAGGTTGGTTGTTACCGGCAGCCCTATGGTTAGCATGGAACAGCTAACCTATACAGGCAAATGCTTGATTTAACAAGGGGCGTCGAAGTCAGGGTTCTGCCGAGGAATCTCCCGATGGGAACTGGCTGAGACGGCTCTTGGCAGAGGGACGAAAAGGGGCCCGTATGACGAGATCTGATTCGATATCCCTCGAATATCTTTAATAATAAAATATTCGTGAGCATAGCCGTAGTCCAGTCCAGACCCATCTTCTCATCATTTACTTCTTTTTAAAAACAACAACATGAATTTATATGGAAACAAAATAAATTTGCAGAAACCATATTAGGGAAATTTGTAGTGGCGGCATGAACCTCTTCATGAAACGAAAATCACTTCCCTTTGAGACATTTTCTTGGATTTGGAAATATGGAATAGTCCGCGAGACAATGGTATTTTTAATTGACGGCAAATTTGAATCACTGTCCCAGTGAGTCTTGGGACAAGGACATTTGAATTACCAAAAACGTTTGGACGTTGAGATCTCTCAAAAATTTTAATAAAAATATGCCGTCCATTCTCCTACTATCTTCACTGAAACCCAATACAACTTATCTTATCTTTCTAATATCGTTTTGGATTAAAATTGATAGATAAAATCGCCTTTTTCAATGTCATCTTTTCAAATGTAATTTGCTGTGTTTTGTAGATTTCTTATATTTTTGTTCTTTGCTAGATCGCCGTAACTTTAGAGAATACTTTTTCATTTTAACAAAGCATATTGAGATCTTATAGGAAAAATCCTCTATCCCACATATTTGGTCAAAAATTCTTTATTTCATTCAAAGGAAAACAAATAAAAATCACATCACTCTAGTGTAAAATTTTTCAAAACATTTTCAGTGTGGGGTAGTTTCATCTCCAATAAAAGTAATATTTCTCTCTATGATGAGCCTATATTTTTTTACTTTGTTCATAAAAATAAATCATGACGCTAATATGTGTTAAGATTAGACTCCCCGACAAGCATGCAAGACAAGTAACTGTTAGTAAGGTTAAACCAATCGGACAAAAGAAACAAGAAAATAGTTAGTAATGTTAACACTTAACATCCATCAAATGACCAGGAAAAGATGATTTTTTAATACACTCTTGGACACATCCAAATCGAAGTGCTCCGCAACCCAATTTACCGCCGCACACATGCGATTAATAGGCTTATGCTTAGGAAATTAATATGCAAAAGGGGGACAACATTCTCCAGGTTGCGACCATTGCTCCTGTCTGCACCCCACTACCGAGCTCCGAAGAGTCAATATTACAGTTCAAGAGCTGGTGGATAAAAACTATATCGGGAACCTTACGTCGTTTCTCTAAGGCGATCATACCAAGATGATTGAACCTTTCGCGATACGAATTGAGGAATCATAGGGTCGTTCTACGGGTGATTTCTAAGCGCAAATCTAATGAACGTCCACTGAACAGACTCAATACGACCGATGTGGACAGCGTAGGAAGAAAAAATACCAAATAATATTAAAAACATTTATTATCATCTTATTTTTTTCAATACATCCCTTTCCTCGCCACATACTTGCAGTACCGCATCCTGAAAACAACCCCCCCCCCCCCCCCTGAGGGCAGAATTGAGTTTGAGGTAAAGCATAAAGTCTGCTGGGGCTAAATTAGGCATTCAACAAAAAATCCGTATCCATATCGGCCGCCTCAATAAAGTGGGACGCCTATCTGCGCTGCTCCTTTTGCTCAAGTGTTAACCAGTGAGGAACCAACTTCACACACACCTTCCGTACACCTAAATTGTCATGCATGATACTGTGAACAATGCTTACAGCAATACCAAGTTCAACTGCGATGTTTTTGATCCTAGTTCGGCGGTTAGTCCAGAAATAGCGATCGTACACGATTCACATTTTTATCACTTCGGCTCGTTATCGGTCTACCGGCGCGAGAATCGTCCTCCAGCCAGGGTCACACCACCATTCTTGAAGCCAAAAACCTTGCTTTAACTAAGACAATCATCTCTATACACTTGATGCATCATTTCGTACGTTTCAGCCGCATTGTTGTTCCATTTTGTAAATAACGACAAAGTATAAACACCGCACCAACGCAGATCTCGTGTTCACGAAACAGGTTGTTGCCAACCGCTACAAAACAAATATTGTTAGTAAAGGGGGAAATCAGCTTATATAGTTCCATATTTGTCCGAATGGTAGCGTCACTCGTTTCTCCTGCAAAAATTTATCCCGGAACTTATTGAACCCACCACCAGCAGTATTAGCCTCTTCCACTCCTTCTGATTTCCATAAAATAAATTAAGACTACGATCAATTGAACGGTTTTTGATTCTGCTCTCTTTTTAAATCCTAAAGGTCAACTGCTGAAGTTTATCACCGAATCAAGTCAAATTGCAACTGCTGTAGATATAGTTAATCACTTCTTCCGGACCAATTACAGTAGAAGTCTCTTTTTCCCTCCGGATTTCTAAAAATCATAGTCATCTCTCTATAGGATCCCAGTCAAATCAAATAACTGATCTATATATGCATAATCTCTTTATTCTCTGGGTACTCCATGCTTATGTCAACGTGCAATGTTACCCAGCGCAATGTACTTGTACCGATAAAATCTCACAGGCAGTTAAAAACGCACGGGTGGATCACTTTCACTGCCTTCAGGTGGTTCCGCCAAGTGGTTGACCTTCAGAAATGCTCCTCATCCGGTTCCTTGCAGCTGCTGTGAAAATGCTTTAACCCATTTTCCATGATGTATCGATTTTTATTTGTTGAAATTAAATTAGTCGCAGGGTCAGGGCCAACTCAATACTACTTAAGTGCACACCGAACACAATAAAGCTTTTCTGGCTGTGCTCTGGTTGAGAACGGATTCGTTGCGTAATGTTCACCGTAATAGGCACTATTTAAAGACACCTCCGCGGCCATGCTATTATCAACCAAATTAAACAGATCAAGAAATTATTTTCAGCCCCTCGAGTGGTTTCTTGTTTGGACTGGCATTTAATGCATTTGGACCGGGTCTAACGCTCTGTACTCCCACAAGTTAAACGCGTACTTATAGATTAATTAAATTCAATTACTATCGGTCCGATCAATTCGAAAGCCGCCTCAATGCATAATTCACTGTGTCTTTTATTGGGGGGAAGTTTGTGACGAATATGGGTCCATACGGACCAGTTTCAGAAATGTCTCCGAATCTTTTGATCAAAATTTGAATGAACCCGCCTGAGTTGGGATGGAGGTTCATAGAAACTGAAAGCTATTACACTGGAAATTATTAAGATATTTCGGTTTTGATATGTGGAACAGGCTGCACAATTTATGACTGGGAGTAAAGCATCAATTATGACACAGTCGTCGCCGATAAGCCAAACTGGGCGTGAACTATCAGCAAAGATTTATATTTTCGTTTTAATATGACTTTCGTGTTTTCGTCTTAATCAATTTAAATTAAAGAAAAATTAAGAAGGTCGGATAATTTATATGCAAATTCCCGACTGTTTATTTTCATCTGTTCTAATTCAATTAGAAAGCTATGCAAGCCCAGAGTAACACAGATTATGAGAATATTGTACGCACCTTTGCATGATCACTTGTATTCTACAAAATTTATGGTAGATGTTTCGATTTTTTTTTCTGACTTATTCAATTTCTGCACATATCTAGGTTTTAATTAAGCTACACCCCCAACGCCGCTCAGGTTAATTCAAGACCAATTCAGCTCGAGAAATGCGTACTGCAGCAAAAGTGAATTATATACTTAAAATCGGGCACACCTTGAGAACGGCCACTTGACTGACCTCTTGATGACGGATTGATCTGCATAAGGCGGGCATTGTCGAAACTGCAAAACTCGTTTTCAGGTATTTATCAATGTGCGATAATAACTCTTTTTTTCTGATTAAATATTGGTCTGCGATGAAGTTGATTTGCGGCATATTATGCAAGCCATCCACTACTTACTGCTTTTGTAAAGGCAAACTAGCTGTCGTGCACCGTAACAATTCCCTGCAAACTTATCTACTTGAACCCAGAACTAGATCACTATTAGATGGTTGGAAAGATATTGACCCTTAGAGCACATCAAACACGTAAGGATTTTTTTGAAATCTCATATGTCTAGCTTAAAATTCAAAAATTTAAATAATAATACTTTTTTCCGTTTAATGGTGTCCAAGTGTGGTCGCCTTCAGCTACATTTCGTCTCCAGCTTATCACCGAAATTTTTTCAGTTTGAAACGTGATAGGATCACCTTGAAATTTACTACTTTCAAATTGGGTAGGGAATCTGGTTGATTTTTAGAAAATAAGCGATATCTCCTCTGGGAATAATAGTAGCACCGTCGCGACGTTAATTGGGCGAGAGTAGGATTCTGTTAGGGATCTAAGCCACTAATCTGCTTGCAATACGGAAGGTAAAATTGCTAACAAAAAGGAGAATGTTTTCAAAGACACAACGATGGGTGGTTATACTTTGCAGGTGGTAAAAAATGCGATGCATCACTGGGAAAAAACGATTTTACTATCTAATTTTGCTGCAAACTCTCGCTTTTCGCCTACAGCACCAATTAGAGACGACTTAATTTTGGAAACGTTTGAGGTTTTTGAAGCACATACGAAGTTATTTTTCCATTAACTTGGAAACGCGCTCATGTTTAGGTAATTCACATAGAAACCGATATTTATATTCTATAGAAAGTGTTCGAAGCCACTGTTCAATACGAAACTAGTGAAGTACTTCGAAGTTAACTATACCTAATTCGTAACTACCAAAATGTCTGTACAGAGTACAGAACAGAATCTTTTAGTCAAACTTTCAGCATTTGGTTGTTCTTATTGTAGCTTAAAGGTTTCATTACGTTCATTCTGCTTTGGGTGGTGTTATTTTCAATCTTTATATCATACTAATATCCTTTTATCACTTACCTCTAATCCTACAAAAACTGTGAACTTTATAGACGACCGGACATTTGATTCCTCCTATTCATTTTAATCAGCCATTAACTCTTGTAGAACAACAAAGGAATCATAGAAGGCCTCTAACCTTGTTTGTATTATTCCAGGAGTATAGGCTTCCTTTCAAAACTTCCTTTCATTAACAATTTCCAACTTCCTCCATTAACAAAAAAATTATGACTTGCTTGCAACATTTGTTAGGTTAAAATTTCCCAATCTCCTCTTCCTTAAAAATTCCTTCCCGCCTAAGTTGTGCTGTGTGCATCATAGGGATATCCGCTGGAATAAAAGAATACAATGTTTTTAAATGTACCAAAATTATGAAGAAATCGAGAGGCAACAGTATGAAGGAATGTAATCAAATTTTTAATAGAATATTTGCTTTAAAATTAAAAAAAAACCCCTACGAACATATACGATTAAGTATCCTTTGAGGCGAACATCCTTGAGCCTGTCTTATGAGTCTGTCTAAGAACACATAGTAGTTGAAAACTCGTATCACCATAAATTGGACAATTCTGCAAAACCAATAATTTTCTCTCCTTAGGAAAATTTATGATGATCTTTATAGACTATGCGTTTCTGAGCTTAAATATGGCAGCCAATTTATTCCATCAGCAATCGTTTTAAAGGGAATAAAAGTGTATTGATATTTTTCACAAAAGCGTTCAGCGTTTGTCGGCAAGTATATAATGGATACCGTTTAGTACATTTGGTCTGGACTATATCCTCTGCGCTTGTTGAAGATGTCTCCCATATTTCTTAGAAGAAATCACAGTGAGAGTGTGACATAATGCAACCCAAACCGTTATATATGAAATGAGCAACATCTCTCTATAGTTTTTACTTTGTTTTCAGATCTTTTACTCCCAGGAAACTATTGTATACGATTTTAAGCTGATCCTATATGCTTTTTACGCCAAAGACATGCAATTTATTTCTGAACTTCCAAACTCTAAAAGGTTATTTTATTTGAAAACTGACGAAGATGCCTTTTTTAATCTCTTGTTGATATATTTTCGTCTTGTCATCTGAAATGTAATGTGCCACAGTCTTCTGACATGGCATTATTGTTTTTCGAAGAGATTTCCTCTTTGAAGAAGCATAAAAAAACTCAGGTTCCATATTGAATCTGAAGGGGTCTCATTAACCCTTGAATATCGTTACAATATATCAGATCAAAATCTATCGTAAAGAATTTTGCAATCTTTAATTGCTTACTCCTACAGAGTGGCACTTCACATCCACTTCCGCACTAGTAAAATCCCAGTCCAAATATCAGGGTCTTGAGTTTTTGAGAGCCCCGAATCATAAACTACTTCTTTTAATTCATTCTGACTCAGTGATAAGGCGTTGTTCTGTAATGCCAAGTTCTGAAAAACGTTGGTATTTTCTCATACTATCATCTGTTTCGGGTGAAGATTCACTAGCTGTGTTCTTTTTGCTACAAGATCCAGAACTGTAGGCAAAAAAACGATAGGGATCTTATTGGAATTAGTTTTATACGTTGGCAGTGCCGACAATCATTGACAGCTGCTAATTGTAAGCCGTTAGTTTATTATGTGTTGGTAATAAGTTGCAATATTTCAAAGACGTAAATTCTACTTGTTTTTGTTATGCCCTACAATCGTAAATTATACATGTGTGCTCACTTTTGAGTTTGACAACCAGCAGTACCAACATCTAAGCCTAGAAAAATGCACCTATATGTGAGAGTAAGTATTAATTTCCAGATCCTTGAAAATTCAGATCCAAGATTTGTATAAAGATCGGCAACTTTTGTTGTTGTTGCAATTACGTGCCTAAGTGAGATCCGGATCTTGAGATCTGAGAGGGGATGGAGTTATGGCGATCGTCTAAAACTAAGTAATAGCAAGGTTCACACCATACCATCGGGACAACAAAACGCGTTGATTTATTTGTGCCTTTTATCAGTCTATAAATGTCCTTTAACATGAGCCGTAAAAAATTTTTGAAGCCCAAAACTTATATTGATCTCCAATTTTATACCCATAGTAAAGTTCATAAGGTTTTCCACACAGTATTGATATCAGCTTCATCCGTGGTGTTTTTTAATGGAAGCGGTTCAGTTTACTTCGTAACGAAGGCGACATAATTCACTTCAAAAACATAGCTTTGAAAAACATGTAGATAGAAACAATTATTTTGTATCGGTATCCACTGAACAGAGGACAATAACTTACTACAATTGTACGAGTAATAGAAAACATTTTAAAGAATACTCCCTGTGATAAAGAAATTTAGTTGTAATATGTATTTGAATTCAACAACGTCCAATTTTGAAGATCATCCACCAGTATGGCAGGACGGAAATTGATGCCGATCAATGTTATTGGCAATTAGGGATTGCCTGGTGCAATGTATCAGTCCATCGCAAATAATATCTTAGGGATTAGATGTCGTTTTATTTACTTTAATATTTTTGTCTAAAATCTGCGTTGCGACTGACATATGTTCCAAATACCTTTGGTTAAATCCCAAATGCATCAACTGTTCATACCGACTGAAAAAATTGCTTAGACTTTCCTCCTCTTAAAAGGTCAGATTAATCTCTCCTTGCGACCCTATTCAAGGGTTGCTCCATTTCCGCATCCATTTACGCACGCCTGCAACTTATAAAGTGCTTGCGAACCCCAAAGTTTCTAAAGCCAGCACATAAACATCTGACAAAATTATATTATTATATTTCATTTTTCCTATTCGAAAGGTATTTTTCCATTATCATGGGAACTTTCTTTGAAAAATTGCCAAAAAGGAATGTCTTTGAAATATTTCAAAAAGGAATGTCTTTGAAATATGAAACGCAACCAACCCTGACTCGACAAAATTACGGAGACATTGACTGAGTTTATACGACAGACAAAAACCGATTTATCATTATTCATTAACCGGTTTATATAACAAACAGGGAAAATCGAATTTGAATTTAAGCCCAAATGTATTTCGTTTATACTCAAATAAGGCTGCCGTTTATACGATAAACCCAAATTCGAGTTTATGGCAGGTTCTCAAATCGGTTTAAGTGAGTGTCTGGTCCTCTTTTAGTCAAATTATCGGCATTTACTCTGGATCAAACTTTTCTCACTTGAATTGGAGATTTCCTTTCATCTACCTTACTTTGGACAGTATTTTCTCTACTCATTACAACATCAGTGCCGGTGTACCACAAGGTTCTGTATTGTCCTCCACTCTTTTTATGCTTTTCTTTAATTACCACTCATACTCATCTGTCACTTTAAATCTACTTCTGGATCACAACACCCTTGATATCGGGTACTCATTGAATCGTTGACTCTTGCGGTAATACTACTTATTAAAATAGAGGTTTGAGGTCTCCAATAATCTTGGTTGCAATGAAATGCCTCAGCTTTCTGAAACAATGAAAAAAAATACTTTATCCCATTTGATTTACAAGGCTCATATAGTCATATCAGGTCTACACTTGAATAGCGAGACGAAAGTTCTAAAATCGATTTTCTGGAGAACGTGTCTAACATTCTTTTATCACTACTTTAATGGATATTACTTCACTGAAATCTCTAGTCTGAATTCCCTGTAGACTAATC